>CM060959.1:71371733-71676733 GCA_030765055.1 Mantis religiosa
AGTTGGAAGCCTCCATAGGTAGGCGGTAGCGGGCCAAGTCGTTAGTAGGACAAACCTATGCTTAACCTGAAATAATTAGGTTTTATGAAATTTAGGAATATGGTGAGATTCATTATGTTGTTGGTTAGACCGATGGCTTTTTTTTTAATTTTACGTCCTCTAACGATAAGTCATATCGGACGATGAATGGGATGGGTGAAATGATGCTCAAATGAGCCCAGGATCCATAGAGATTAGAGTTACCCGACATTCGTCTTTCAGAATAAGGGAAAATCCTGAAAGAAACCTTACTCAGGCAACTCACCCTGACCGAGATTCGAACACGGAACCTCTTGAACGTGAGGCAGACATGTTACCATCTACGCTACCGAAACGGGCTGACAGATGAATACCACGTGTGCATTCATTTCATCAAAAGTCAGTCCTGTTACCTTTGTAACTGTAGTTCTGCTTACGTTATTCCTTAAATGCAAGGATTCCTTGTGTTTCACCATCGCCCTCTTTCTCTGCCTTTTACTCTCCCTTTCGTTTACAATTTTCCTCCTCGTTCACTGTTTCTGTTATTTATTGTCACCCGAACATCAGAATTCCCGAGAGAACCAGCAGCTGGCAGGTAGGAACCAGACGGGAAGCATTCAGACACGCCTACCCATTTATCTGTGTAGCGCTAACTGAGGGGATGGTTGGAAAAGCATCACTAGCCGCCTCTTTCCCCTCCCCCTGACCTCTGGAACCATCGGGATGACGTTCCGAGCCGCAAAGCTTCCAGAAACAGCGATATTCTTATATAAGAGCTGCAGTGGACGAGTCATTTCAGTTATTGGCGAGCAGCCGCAAAGAGCGCAGAGCTAGCGAACGGGCTGGAAGACTGTACGTGTATCAGAGGAGTTGTACGTAATTGTGAGTGTGGAGTGGACCTGTGATAGACGAACTGGTGGATTGTAATTGTGTGCGCTACGTAATTCTATGTAATCGGCAAGTGTTCCAACTGTAATTCGGTGGAAATAAAGAACATTTTGAGTTTGTGCAATTAGACACAAACTTACATTATTAATTCCCTCCCAATTTGTCTCCTCACTCTCCCCTTTCTTTGTGTACAACGTATATGTCCTGAGATTATATGAAAAAGGGCAATAAAACTTTTCTAATAAAAGCTGAGATAAATAAACATTTCATATTACAAGCTCTTTTATACGATAGAAATTATTTCTCATGATAACTTAGCTAAAAATAGTAACGAAAAATTACAGAGATAACTTCTAAAATATTAATTCGATCAGCATGTAAATTCTGCCATTTCTCAGAAGCGAAATAACTTAAAATTTTCTTGCGAAGCATTTTTCAACGAATAGATAGGAAGGAAATCTAACAATAAGAAAGATAACTTGAAGCTCTGCTTTCGAGCCCGTTATCATCGGCCTCTCGTGTGCGGAAAGCAATTAGTCTTTCTGGTATTTCAGATCGAGTTGACATTTTTCTTAATGAAAGCAGATATAAAATGATTTTGTCTTTCTCGACTTTCCCATAAGCCCAAGGTGGTCAAGAAAAAAGTTTGACATTAGCATTAATCACTAATAATATGTAATTTATTGATATATCGATGTTTAAGAAACACAGGTGGAGCACAATATTTTGTAAAAAATGTAGTTTTCGTTTGTAGTTTTTGTATTTTAAATTTATTACTAACAATTTTAGAGCATTGCGACATTCATTTTTGATTTCTTCATACCCGTAATCTTGCTTGACATTATACATCGGGCTATCTATTCACAAAATCTCTAGATAAAACTTACTAACTAAAAAAATTCTAAAGTGTGAGAGACCCTCAAGAACGTCGAGGAGAATAAATCTTAAAGATTTCCCTCCATCACCTTTATCACGTGACCTCCGGCTGCCGGATATGGGCGATTTGTGCCACATTTGCTGCTATGATTGATCTCGTGCTATTTTTGTTCCACGTCGAACTATGTATACTCACAGCGGGAAGGTCAGACCGCAGTTCTCATTATAATTATAGCTTTTTTCCATTAGTCACATCGAGGTTTTGGTTTTGGGGTGAACAGTAAAAATCTATGATGGGGATGGGTGGGGTAAGGTAATAGATGAGTGATTCTGCAGCAGCCAATAGTGGCTGATTGGAATCCCGTGGTCACGTGAAAATAAAATTAATTTGATGTGGAATTGTAACAGCGTGTGGGATAACAGTGTTCTTTCTTTGAACTGACAGGAAAACAACGACATTTGTATAACGTATGGAAGACAGGAAGAATTAAAAATGTATGGTTACTTAACAACCCTACCGTTAAATATAATTCCAGTGTAATTAATTATATTATTTCCTTCAGTATTCCTTATGAAATTATTATAACAGTAACTTAAAAGTTTGTCTTAGTTCATCACTGAACCAATTTTACGACTGATGTATAACATTTTCTATCAGGATGTTCCTGTAATGATGCAATCTTTGTTATTAGGTAAAAAATATAAGGATTTTAAGAATATAGCAAATCAATCATCTTTCTGGTTTATTGACTTGAAAAAAGCATTTGATAATTTAAAATTGAATGCAGCGTTAACGATTTTATATTTAAATAATAAAGCAACCAGGATAATTTTATTAATTAATTTTTATAATGAAAAACATATAGCCATAAAAGTAAATAATCATTCACTGAAATACCATTGAGGAAGGGTGTACGACAAGGAGACTCGCTAAGCCCACGATTACTTTGCATTGTTATGAATTAAGTTATAAAAAGAGGTCAAACCAAATAAACGTTACCAAATAGGGAATGGGCAAACAATTATGGTTCGTTATGCAGATGATACAGATCAGTAACAACTTGTAAAGGTGATTAAACCAACATTCCTTAAGTTGTAAAACGTTTGGCAGGAACTGTTGTACTGATAAAACCAAGTCATTGACAAGAACCATTTAAATACAAGGTATTAAAAGGTTAGCTTAAAGCAAGTGACTTTTAAATATTCAGAGGTGGAAAAATGAGTAATGGTATATTGAGAAAAGAAGTAGCTTCACAAAATAAAACCAGTTAAGTATCTGGTTCCCTAAACGATATCATAATGAATAACAAATTTTTACATAGCAAATTCAACATAAGAATTTATAAAAATTACATTTGACCAATATTAATCTAGTATAGTCACCCAAAACTAGAGCTGACTTTGTAAAGACAAATAAATTAAAAGAACAGAAATATAAAATAAACAAAACGTGAAACATGATAGAAATATGAACGAAAATGTTGTGGAATCAGCAGAGAACAGAAGGGAAGGATAGAATTATCATAATTCAAGAATGACGCTCAATAGAATTATAAGAATCTCTAGATAAATATTCTAGAATGGGAGAGAAGTCCAGGAATACCTAGAAAAAGATGGAACGATTCGTTCTGTAAAAGAAACAGACTAGTGAGCAGATGATGAAGAAGAAAACAGACGTTTTTAATGTCAAATCCGCCCCTCAGCTTCTTTGAGATGCAATTTCGTAAGACAGGTATTAAAACTCCTAGTATTTACACAAATATGTATGTAATGCATAGCATTGTTTTGGATACTGACCATATTACTGGGAATTGCTTGCCCTGCACAAGCTCTCCACTTTCCCTCATCTCCGCATGGCAGCTAATCTGTGGCAGCGAAGTGTATGCTGCAATATATGGGCCACTGTTTCAGTGTTTTAGTGTGGTAGTTGTGTTATAATGCCAAAGAGTACGGATACCATACCACGAATAATCTTCATGGATGGTGGTTGTTCTGTTTGCTGACAAAGTATAATAAAA
Organism: Mantis religiosa; assembly: GCA_030765055.1. NCBI lineage: Eukaryota > Metazoa > Arthropoda > Insecta > Mantodea > Mantidae > Mantis > Mantis religiosa. Next base: position 71,375,534 of record CM060959.1, read on the forward strand.
CTAAAATAATATTGAAATCATTAATATTTTATTTCTCATAAAGAAAATGTATGCAAATATGACGTGTATACATACCACCACTGGTAGAGAAAACTAATACCATTTAGAACGAGTGTATGTGTATCAGCGCCCGCCTCGGTAGCTAGATGGTAGCGTGTCTGCCTCACGTTCAAGAGGTTCCAAGCTCGAATCTCGGTCAGAGTGAGTTACCTGTATAAGGTTTTCCCGGGGTTTTCCCTTATAACTAAAGACGAATGGCGCGTAGCTCTAAGCTCCATGGACCCTGGACACATTTGAGCATCATTTCACCCATTTCATTCACCGTCCGATGTGACTTAACGTTGGAGGACGTAAAATTAAAAACAAACAGAAAAAGAAGAAAGAAAAGAAAGAAAAATGTGTCAGCTTATAGTGCTGTAAATGAATACACACCTTTGGAGTACTCTTACCCAGTCCTGCTCTATATCATTGATGAAGAGAGTCCTTGAGTAGGAACTATTACGAGTAGGAACTGTTTAACTGCGCACACTGAGATACAAACTCTTGACCTAGCTGTTCAAGAGACTGTACAAACGCTCTTCATGTTTACATTACCCGTATTTTCTCTTCCTTCCTTTCAAATTTAGAATTTGAATTCATATCTTCTGAGGATACAACATACAGATGTACAGAAATTTCCTCAGCACGTACATGTGCTTGCCATATTCTTTAGCTTTTATTTTCTTTAAAGTGGCTCGAAGAATTCAATTACAATGGCGCATTTTTGTGTGTTTCCATGTATGTACATCTTGATTTCTTGAGGGTATAATCTCCCTTATAGGTAAAATGAAGTATTTAATTAAACTATTCCTGCACTCGTTCATCTTGATTAACCAGAAAAAAGTAAACAAGAAGGCGTTTAGTAAAGAATGGTTTCTGGAAGACTGAGTAGAAAAATACACGCGAATGTATAACATTTCAGTCTCATTTGATCAGTTCCCAGTACATGTGACGATTTTAATTAAGCCCTCAAAAGCATCCCATGGAGAGGCAATAATAAAGGACTTCTGGCTGACAGTTCAATAGTGAGAAATGCCAAAGGAGCATATGTATTGATCTCTGGCCTGACTTTGATGTGTATGAATGCAGTCTCGATTTTATCAGTCCGTAATGTTAGGGCTCGCTCCATCTTGTAAATTAGATGGTCGCACATTTCTACAACTGACCCTTAACCTTATGTTGCCCTTTGTTCACCGCCAGATTTCCTTTACGGCGGTCACTGTCTGAACTTGCAGAAGACAGTCGCCAAATCATGTAGCTGGATTTGACCATGCCGCAGTCTCTATATGGCATTCTTTATCCACCTTCCTACAACTTACTCTTTATTTCACGTTATGTTAATAGGATAAGCGTTTGAAATGTTCTATTACAGATTTCATTCTATATTGGCGGCGTCCTTAGTTTATATGACGATGTAAACAAAACGGGTAAATGTATTACTCCGCCAGCGACTGTGACTGGAGGGAATATTCGCGCTATTTTATTTCCATGTGTCAAACTTGTGCGATGTCAACGAACTTCTATGCAAAATTTTCCTTTACCGTTTCCGATGTCTAAGTAGCTTATACAGTAGCACTTGACGCTAACATTAAATGCAAAGACGGCTCTACTGTGTGATTTATTTTGCCTTTGGGACGTTAAAAACTGACTGGATTCTTACAACAATTAAATATCCTATTCCTTCACATAACCCCACCTCGTTTATAAATACAAATTAAGGCACGGGTCTTTCTGCGAAATAACAATGCTAAACAACTGCGTGTAGCCACCTTGAAAAGAAAACCACGTCCCTAATTGGAATCTAATAACGGACGAATTCCTTATACTTCCACTTCCTTTGAATTTCCCTTTGATAATTCCTGCAGCACAACAATATATCTTCACGCTCAACAATTATATATTTTTTCAGTTTCTGTTCACAGATTCCACACCTATGTCGTGAAGAATGTGTGGAAGCTCTGTTTTTAAAGCTTGGCAATTCGGAATTATTGTTTACTGCTTGAAGCACTTTTGTAATTGTTGGTGGTTCGTTTCTTTCAAAGAAGATATGCATCTTGGATGAACAGCACTTTTAACAAATTCATCAAATTCACCTTCCACAACTGGCTTCTTTTTTGATGTTTACTGGTAAAGAAAGCTGACTCGTTTGCACAACTTCGTTTCAAGCGTCATTAATACGAAGGTTGTTCAATAAAGAATGATCATACTTTTTTATGGAAGTAATTCTTGGCACTAAAATTCAGTATTCTTATATTCTGTTAGCTTAATGTGAAACAAACACGCCGTAGTAGTTTCATTGTTGGTACTCCTGGTTCCCGTCTGTGAGAACCAGGAAAGTTCAGACATGTTCACTATCACCTACCGCTGCAATGGAGGTAACACGCGAGGAACAATATGCGGCTTTGAAATTCTGCTTTCGTCTCAACAAATCTTCAGTTGAGGCCTATACAATGTTACAGGAGGCCTATGGAGAGTCTGTTCTTCCTTACAGCACAGCTCAAAGGTGGTTTAAAATGTGTAAAGAGGGGAAACAATCAATCTCAAAGGAAGGTGGACCTGGTGATCCAGTTACTGCTCTTACGGAAGAAAACATCAACACTGCTGCTGAGAGGATCGACGAATTATCTTAAGATCACTTTCTGAAATACTGGACATTTTATTAGTTGCCAACCACACGCTGGTGATAGAAACATTGCTCATGAGACGTGTTAGGTTCCAAGACTGTTGATTCCCGAACAAAAGGACATTCGCATGCAGGTCTGCATGCAGTTAAAGTTGATGTTAGAGGAAGATCCGGATTTTCTTTCACACGTAATCACTGCTAATGCAACTTTGCTACATCATTTTGATCCTGAGAGCAAACAGCATAGCTCAGTGTGAAAATCTCCTTCATCATCAACTCCCAAAAAAGCAAGAGTGGTTGCTTCTGCTGGGAAAGTTATGCTCATCTCATTCTTTGATATTCATGGAATGGTTTATCTGCACGTTGTACCTGCACACACATCAGTAACTGGACAATACTACAGGGATGTCCTGAAAACATTGCAAGTCCATATCAGGCGCAGAAGACCACATTTCCGTGAAGCAGGCGGGATGCTGCACCACGATAATGCGCGGCCGCTTATTGCCAATGTTGTTCCTGAATATATTGCAAAAATCAACGTGAGGTGCATTCCTCACTCTCCCTATAGTCCGGATTTAGCCCCATGTGACATTTTTCTATTCCTAATTTGAAGAAACGCCTTCGTGGGAGGCATTATCCATCATCAGAAGCAGTGGTGAAGACTGCGGAGGCGATTTTGAAGGATCTTTCACAAATGGTTTCCAGCATGTCTTTGAAGACTGGCAGATACGCTGGGATAAGTGCATCGTATTCAGGAGATACTATTTTGAGAAGGACCATCAAAATTTTGAGGATGAGTAAAGGTACGTTGTCAAAAAACTGTGATAATTCTTTATTGAACAGCCCTTGTACATACTTGGCGCTGAAACATTGGTTTATTTTTGTTGTTAAATGAAGTCCTCCATTGCTAAAGTCAGATTTTTTCAAACGACTTCCAAAACACATTCAAATAATTTATTTTTCGCCATCCCTCTGTGATCTTTAGATATTGCCCACAAGAAGCCATTTTGTACATTTGAGCTCTGACTTTAAACTACGCAAGCGCAGCGTGTGCTCTGGTTAATACATACAAATTACACCTGCATTCCTATACAAATAAAATAATAATTAATTACTGTTTGACTGTGGCATTTTAATAATATTAAGTTTTTTTATATATTTTGCATTAGATTTAAAGCCTTTAAAATGATATGCGAACTACACTTTTTATTCCCATAGATACAAATCTAAACAGCCAATGATGTCATACACGTACACGTGCTTTTGTTTATTTTGCCACATAAACTAAGGACGGCACCAGTATAGGTACAAAGAAATGTCGAATGCTGAAGTTATAATCAATTGTTTAAATGTTATATTGATTTTAAAATTTTGTGCTCCGTGATCAGTTAAAAAAAGGAATAAACTATATGAAAATGCATAACTAATATCTTGTGAATGGTAATTGTAGAGAAACATTCGCCATACATTATAGGTTTTAATGAAATCTACACTTTCTTTACAGAATATTTTGTCTACAGTTATACAGAAGTGTACAAAACTGATACACACTGAAAAGACTATTGTCAGAAAATTCAAAATAAGCTTTTATACCATTAAAGTATTTAACTAATTAAAAGCAGAAGATGCACCCGAATTAAGTTTACAGTGTTTCCCTTCATGTTTTTGCTGTACTCAGAGATAGATTGCACTCTGTTGTTGTTGTTGTTGTAATTTACCTCATCCAACGTTAAGTCATATTGGACGATAAATGGAATGGGTGAAATGATGCTCAAATGAGCCCAGGATCCATAGAACTTAGAGTTACCCGACGTTCGTCTTTCAGGATAAGGGAGAACCCCCGAAAAAATTATCCAATTAGCTCATGCTGACCGAGATTCGAACTCGGGACCTCTTGAACGCGAGGCAGACTCGATACCGTCTACGCTACTGAGATGGGCGATTGCATTTTGTTTACACATTCCAGGATGTGATATCTTTCGCAGTGGTTCTCGTACAGTTAACAGAACAGCTTTCACACGACTCGCGTTTATTTATACATAGTTCACGATGGAAGCCATGGGTCGCTTAGTTTTATGATGATATGTCTCTGGGATTGATTTTACTTGGTCAATGATCTTTCCAGCATTGCATTAGAGGTATAGAAGTGCTCAAGGATCTCCCTTCTCTTCATTCTTCTCTCTTCCAACACTTCCTCATATGGACCTGTAGATGGCAGCAGGTATATTTAATAGGTGGCAATTCTTTAGGGCTACGTTGAAAAAAAATGTATAATTTTTTCTTCTAAGGATCCCGTATGCATGCTATTTTGTGTCATGCGACAATCGCGACTCAAATCTGAGTTAAATGGAAACATTATTATCTGCGATGCGACAGACGTATGACCTCAAAAACACGTCACTGGTTTTTCAGTGGCACATGTATATGGGCATATTTCTGCATAGTGAGCGAGATAGTTTAGTTGGAGCTACTGATTTTCATTGTTCAGACTTTTATTAAGTTTTATGGTTCCAAGATATATAAAATAAAAGGACGTGTAGAATATTTTGAAGAAGATGGTAGGAGAATGAAGTGAAGTTTGTGCTTTCCAATGTGGGCGCTGCTGATGCTCATTATAAAACGGCACGATTTCGACAAGACTTTTCGTTGGGCGTCAGTTCTTTTTATATTTACGTCCAATGTTAAAACATATTGGACAGTGAATGAATTGGGTGAAATGATGCTCAAATGAGTCCAGGGTCCATAGAGCTTAGAGTTAGCCGACATTCATATTGAATGATAAGGGAAAACCCTGGAAAACCCCATATCTAGGTAACTCCCCCGGCCGAGATTCGAACTTAGGACCTCTTGAGTTTGAGGCAGACCCGCTACCATCTACGCTACCGAGGCGGGCAGTGTCCAGAATGATCAGTACTGTAAAAATACATTTTTTCTGGCAGGAAGAAAAGAAAGAAAATCTTTCACAACGCTCAAGTCTTGAATATTATGCACTTTACTGTTATTCTGTCCACCTAGAAACAAGTGAAGAAGCATAACTCCACTTGCCAGTCGCCAGTCGCTTATTATTCGTGAACAATCAATAATGATTTAAACCACTATCGCGATCTAAAATGGTGCTTATTACTGCCAATTTTTATTTCCCCAATGGACAATTGAAACAGTTCTATAGCAATGTTATACAAGAGCAACTGGTAAATAGTACATAATAATTAGTATCCATTAGGTTAGTAATAAACTGTTAGGTATATTCCTTAATTAAAAATTAATTTGAAATATGAATATCTTTTAGTTAATTATGGAACAGATATGTAAGTAAATTAGGTAGTGGAGGGGATACGTAGCTGCTGGGCTCTCAACTGGAACTTACATGCAACCTCCGTCGAAGAGAGGGGGCTGAGACAAATGAAACTAAGAAGTATGAGTTGCAGGAGTTGCTGATGAAATTCGTATTAGGATTTAAACTTGAGATATTGTGTCAGGGAATTACAAGGATTGTGACAAGAAGAAGCAGTTTCCGGTAAGTTTCCTAAACGTAAGATCTATGAACCTTGTGCTTGCATTGTATATGGCAATTCACTCGGGTATACCTTTTCTCCCCAAGTCAAGAGCTGATAGTAATAGTATAACACACAGAGACTCTTACTGTGGTATATTTGGTATATTTCTCTGTCAAAAATGTGGTAGAAATGGTTTCCCAACACTACACAGCGCGACCTGTCGCATTATCCATTGTGTGATACAAAACCACATGCACAAATGAAGCTTTGGAGCTACAAGGTGTTTGCAATTTGTTAATTGGTCGAATACTTAACCCTGATTTATGTCTGTAGTTAAACAACATAACACAATATAACCCATTTATAAGTGGACAAGCCGTGATTGCTAAACTACAGATTTTTCTTTTTAAATCGATACTAAATAATTTGTTGTTTGATGTTACGAAAGGGAGATGCTACTTCAGCTGAAGTGACCCAGATTGTCTGTTGCACAACACGTTGTTCTATCAGCCCATCTTTAGAAGAAGAAGCGTGCAAACAAACCCAAGACGATAACACCACATGCAAGATATCATGTGCAGCGAGTTAACTCTCTGCAATAAAGCAATAATCACGCACAAATCTTCACATTGTTGCTCTGAAAACATGAACCTGTTCCTTGCTTTACTACTGCAGCTTAGAATGTTGAGTCAAAAGTCGTTGGAAATTCACATTTGTAGCAAAACAATTCACGCAACTTTTTCAAATAACAGTACCCAACATGAAATTTACCTTCGTGAGATAATACGTGTTTTTAGTCTATTTTAACAGGCAGGATTCTGAAAATGATGTTTAAAATGGTACATAATGTCACAATTTTTAGATATTTTAGATATACATAATCGAAAACGAGTTCGTGTACCAGCCGGTAGCACGTGTGTCATAGCTTCCTCTGTTACCGATTTCTCACGCAGGTTGTTACAAAATGTAAAGATGAAAACATGTTGTACAATATAACCAGGTCTGTACTTCAAAACATCCTGACTTTAAACCAGATAATGCTGAAAGTGAAAGGAACTTTGTTGAGCTAGTAGAACTGAATGATTTGGCACGTGACAGAATCTAGGTTTCAGGCTGCAATTACTTGCATCTAGTACAAAAATTACAGAGTTTCGAATTAGACATCATAAATATGTAAAATATACGTCAGCGGAAGAGAACATATGTTTCTATATAGACACGAATAGATTAATGATTGTGCTAGGAATTGAGTATAATTCAAATGACTGGCGATTGTTATGGTAACGAACTTCCATCTGTACTTTACCATTCTTTAGGTGTTAGTTATTTAAGTATAGACAAAACTGTACGTGTTCAAAATATGAAGTACATTGTTGGAAATACGTGGTGACTTTAAAATAAGGGTGTCTCTAAAGCCACTATCCATCTCAATGAAAACACAATATTTTGTTTCTTTTCTTTTCAGATATTGGTATCTTAGTGCAAGATGTTTAGCACAGAAGAACGGGTTGCCATTGTTTTTGCACGGGTACGCGGATTGTCATATGAAGACGCCAGAGCGGAATTTACCCGTATATTCCACAAGCTAGCCCCATCAAGGGCACACATTCGTCTGCTTGTGAACAAATTTAAGCGTACCGGCAGTGTGTGTGATGAGACCCGTCCTGGACGACCACACGTCTTGGCAGAAATAGTGCAGCAGGTTCAAATTGCCAGTGATAGGAGTCCGAAGGCATCGATTCGACGCCTCAGTTGGGAATTGAACTTCTCTCGCAACACAGTATGGAAAATTCTACTGTTTTCTACGAAAACGTCCGTATCACATTCAAGTTCTGCACCATCTTGAGGACGAGGATTTCGCCTGTCGTTGGGCAATGTGTTATGACCTCCTGGAATGTGTAGAGAATGAGAATGAATGGTCAACATTTTATTCTCCGATGAAGCCACTTTCCATGTTTGTGGGAAAGTGCACAGACACAACAGCTGGATATGGGCATATGAAGAACCACATGAAGTATCGGAGTGGAAACGTGATACACCGAAAGTCAATGTTTGGTTGGGTATGACAAACGCAAAACCGTATGGCCCATTTTTCTTTGCCGAAAGGTCAATAACAGGTAACATCTACCTCAACATGTTAGAACTGTTCCCTGAACCGCAGCTTCAAGAGGATGGCATACTGGATACAGTTGTTTCAGCAGGATGGTGCCTCCACATTTTGCAAACATCGTCCGTGATTACCTGAACAGAACCTTTCCAGGAAGATGGATAGGCAGAGGTTCACCTCGGCTGTGGGATAGGCAGAGCTTCACCTCGGCTGTGGGCTTCCCGTTCACCGGACCTTACTCCTTTAGACTTTTTTGCATGGAGGTACATCAAATCTAAAGTGTACACTAGCAAAGTGAATGGTCTGCCTGAGTTACGGAATCGTATCAGGGAAGCAGCAGGTCGAATTACGGTTGACATGTTATAGTCTACATTTCGTTCCAATACTGAAAGATGGCGTATGTATTTTGAACTAGATGGAGGTCATGTAGAAGGGCACTAGAATATGTATAACACTTCAAAATAATATTGATTTTTCAATCACTGTCTTCCTTCATTGAAATGGATAGTGACTTTAGAGACACCCTGTACTTTATTTACTGCTTGGTTTACAAGGGCATAAAAATATTGTTTTTTGTGTTTGTGGGACGACCGTGATAAGCAAGAACACTATGTCGTACGATAGTGGGGAAGGTTTCTTTCTTTTTTTTTTTTCCAATTTACGTCCTCCAACGTTAAGTCATATCGGACGATGAATGAAATGGGTGAAATGGTGCTCAATTGTGACCGGGGTCCATGGAGCTTAGAGTTACTCGATATTCGTCTATCAGGATAAGGGAAAACCCCGGAAAAACCTTATCCAGGTAACTCACCCTGACCGAGATTCGAACTCGGGACCTCTTGAACGTGAGGCAGACACACTACCATCTACGCTACTGAGGCGGGCGTGGGGAAGTGGCAGGAATATGTCCGGCGGAGAGAAATGTGAAACAACCTCCATTGGTTCGGTCTGAAAGATTCTTCTCGCTCCCTTACATATAAAAATTCTGCTGATGAAGAATTTTGTTAAGGCATTCAACAAGGATGGTAGTGGATTTGGATATTTGCAAGGCCAGTTTTCGTAGTTAACTTGCGCAAAAACTGAAAGAAGAAATTTTTGTTGGACCTCAAATCTGGAAGCTCATGAGAACGAAATGTTTGAAAAAAAAAGTTACAAATTCTGGAATTGCCAGCTTGGCAATCATTGACAAGGGTTGTGTGTGGTTTTCTTGGAAATACAAAGGGGAATAGAGACCTATAAAACTGGTCTAAAATTTGTTTAAATGCTTCGAGACATGGGTTGTAAAATATCTTTGAAAATTCATTTACTCCATTCACATTTAGACATTTTTTGAAAAATTCTGGGTGATGTATTTGCGTCATGGAGAGGAGGTATCAAGTTCGTAAGGACCCAGTAATGATTGGATCATTGCTGGTTTCTTATGAGGGAAAGCAGATAGGAGTACAAAAGGCATTCATATGCTACCAGGCATTTTTAAGCGAAGTAACACGTGTGTGGATTAAAATATATGGTCCAAATATTATTGTATGCATGTAAAACAACACTTTGAATTTATTTTAATTCACTGTGCTGTATAATTACACACCATATATTATTATATCACAATAATAAATGTAACATAAAATCTTATCTGAAACATCTTACGTGAGAACCTAAATATCTATTTTATATGTGTATGTATACCTAATACATATATATTGTGACTTTGTGGGTTCGCGAAATTAAAAGTCCAGCTTACAAACATTAAATTGCTCTTTATTTCCGTAGAAACACACTTTGGTCAACCCTTACAGTAGCAGAATTTCGTCACATACACAATACAACTTGCAAGGTCATCGACCACAAACAAGGTTCTCAAAACACAGCTCTTCGCGCACGCGAGTCCAATCAACAACTGTACCCCAGTGGCGGGCGGCGGCTTCCTTTTATAGCTTACTCACTATTCCGGCAATTCATGGAATGTTCTCAAATAATCAGGACGGCGTTAGAACAAAGACGAACTCTCCAGAAATCCGTCTCCTTCCCCCCAATATTTCGGCAAACTTTAATCTCCGCACTGCACTGTCCGTCTCTTTTACTGCCTTGGCCGCGCCGCCTCACTGCAACAATGCGTTCGCGACAATATATACATGTATACACCTAACATATCTATTTAGTCTGACGTGGTAGAAGATTTTTGTTGTTCCACTATTAAATTGATTTCTCAAGATATTTGTTTTTAATAGAAATGATCTCAAATGTAAGAATAAGGTCTTGACACAGGAAACTGGAAACAATACACAACTCTTGAGTGAGGTGACTCAATAGGTCGCTGCGTTGGAGAGGCCGTGGTTTAAAATTCTGGATTAGATATTCAACACCACGACCCAAAAGTCCACCTACAAAACAAATGAAGTGTAAACAAACCTGGATGTTGCAGAGTATGACTTGATTACTAACGTCATCTAACTATTAAAGCAGATGCTACAGGAAGGCGATTACGAAACTAAGGTCGTGTCTGCTTCAGGTGAGCCAGTGTGTATCCCAAGTAACCGCACAATACAACCAAGAGGTTAAAGCAACGTCAAGGAATGAAGATGCCTTATCCTCACATGATTTCCTCTACTCAGTCTTTAATATCACGACTTTATTATCTCATTTCAAGACTACATGAACCATGCATTGTATATTGAAAGAAAGCAGAAGCAGGAACAAGTAGAAAATAAGGGAGTACGGAATGGAGTTAAAATAATGAAATATAAGGATAGTAAAGAATCTCTACAGATAAAACAATGAAAGGTGCAAATTTGCTGGTTCTGTTGGTTTAAAACACGTCATATGCCTGGTACCTTGGTACTGTGGTGGAAACGAATTCCCATATATTTCATTTTACATCGGGAAAGGTATTCAACATAGGTCATAGGTCGTAGTTCAATATCTCTAACAGTTTTACAGCTCAAGCATGAGGCAGATGGATATTACTTCTAGAATGTTCTCGAAGAGTCACGCACGGCTTAACCTGGCAACAGAAAAGGAAAAAAAATCTAGAAGAATAAGAAGCTTACATAAAGAAAAATGCAGATCGATAAAAGGTCAAGGAACAAGAGGAGAAGATTAGAAATTACTTATTCGTATTAATCTTGGGGAATGAATTATATGCATACTTAATGCAGAAACAAGAGAATCACGCGGAGCTTTCACTGAGTGCAGTATGGAATCGTTATCTTGCAAAGTGCAATATATTTCGACCATCTGTCGTACGGCAGCGTTGTCCAGCGCCGAGGCACTGAGCATTTATGCAACCAGGGGAGCAAAGGGTGGAGATAAACAACTGACTGCGACTCTCGAGATGTTCTAGGCACCTTGATACGAATCTTCAGTTGGAATTTACAGAACAGTGTTGCTCAGTATGGTTTTATTTCAAAAATAGCATAACATGCAAGATCCCTCTCTCCCTCTCTTACTCTCTCACGGTCTCTCCAAACCGCCTTCTCGCCATCTTGCAGCTTGAAGATCTACTGGAATGACAGTAACGATAAAGAGAAGTTCTTGATATCTTAACTGTGAAATATTGTTTAACGCTTTATTTGGCGGTGTTGTCCTGGGACAACAATACGCTCTTATCAATTTAAATGTATTTAGTGCGTTTTTTGTGACTATAATATTGTACTGGCCTTTGTCGGTTATACTAGCATAATTTTGAGGCTTTTATTTGTAAATATACTATTTTTACAATTATATTGTAGGTTTTTAGCATAAAAAGGCAAAATCCAAACAGCTGCTGTCAAACGATACCCTATCAACATCCACGAATGCCATCACACCGATTATTTTACTTGGGGCCACCCCGTCCTTTACCACATTTGATGCAGTTGCCGAGATTCGAACCTACGACGTTTAGCTCTGAATGGGTCGCCAGCCCACTGCATATTGCTTTTAACGACCATGGTTATTCGAATCGAATTCGTTGAGGCACCGCAGAAAGCCGTATGAGAAGCGGTTTAGCAGGTATAGCAAGGAGAAAAATGGTTTGCCAAATAAAGGGTTAATTCTAATGTCACGGTAGATGAAATTTTCTCCATTTACCAAATTCTTGGCATATTCTGGTAGTGAACTACATTACCAAAGCAAAACTTTCTGCATACTCATTACACTTACGAGATATTGGCTTCCGAAGCGATTTGATTGTCTTTTGTTTCGCTTGACGTTTGTTTTCTCCGTTATTAAACCATGCAAGTATATTGATTGGAAGATTCATCAATGGCTGTATTTTTCCATTTATATTATACTTTCAACATCTTATGTTAGGTGCTTTGATATTTGTTTACTTTGGTTGCCTACAAATTCAGAGAGGTATCGAATCCAACCGGATATTGAATCCGGACCTCCTGATTTGTAGGTTAGAATGCTCACCAATGGACTATTGCTAGATTTTGTCTTACTTATACACGCATTTTCTTTGAAATAATAACCCTTTTCTACTCCACTCAGTGGAAGTCAAACTCATGTTCTTTTAGGACTACAGTGCCAGTATTATTCTAATATCCAAGTCTTGTTTATTATATTTAGTTTTATAGTAATTTATAAATTAAAATTAGGTCTGTGATAGCATGGATTTTTCTACGGCGTAGGAATTACAAAAATTGTTCTGTAATTTCTAAGATTGGAAAGAAATAAGGAAAAATAAAGAAAAATAAAGAATGTAAGAAAATATTTTTTATAATATTACTGTTTCCGCTGTATTTTCAGGTTAAACTATCAGAACAAAGGAATGACCGAATGTGTAACCATCAGAATGAGTCACGTTTTTAAAGGAAACCAGCATAAATATTACAAGACTCACATTTGCTTAACTCGATGTCTCACTGTAATTTTGTTACTTAAATTAGTAAATTTGACTTTGTTTGGTTTGTTATTCTGGACCTCACAATGAAGTAGGTCAATAAAATATTGAACTAACGAGCCTGTAGTGATTTCGTGCATCACGTGAACTGTTCGTGTGACATAACCTATCACGATTTCCTACGAACTGAAGGGCTTCTAATGTATTTCTGTCAAGATGCTTCAATCAAATAAAAATAGAGCGGCCAAGGCCCCCTGTTTAGATATGCTAAATTGTGCTTTCTTTTGTTACCAGAAAATGTTTCTATAAATATCTAAGTAGATAATAGCATTTTCGATCGAGTGGTTCTGCTGGGTTGGTGAACTTTCTCTTTAAAATCATTCCGTACCCTTTGCAGAGTTAGGAAGCGCTACTGACTTTCTCTACCCAACTTGACCCAATGTTCTTAGAAAAACATATTCTTCTACCTAAACTATAAGGCTCTTACTTCCTGTGCAAGGACCCTTTGTCTTTAGAAATGGGTTTATTACAGTTACAATGGGAATATGGGATTATAGAAGGCTTAAGAAATAGTCAAAACTTTTAAGATTGCTCGCTGTGAGATTGCTTGGAAGTACCGTTCTCTCCGTGTGACCAAGTGAAGGAGAGAATAGCTTACAGTATAAAAAATTGATTCCATTAAGATAAATTATTCGTGTGAAATACATATTTCTGATAGCATCTCCTGTTATGAAATATTCTGAAGTTTCAAATTTAGATTTTCGTTGTTATTCAACGAACATTTTTGAACATTTTTAATTTTTAGCCCCTTTTTATGTTTCTGTTGCAAGAGCTTTTTAACCATAAAGACATATTTTTATGCTGTTTCCGCATGTTATAGCTAATCATTTCTTGCCTGATTTGAAATAATTGAAGTCTTCAGAACCAGAACTTGCTAAGTCAGTTTCACAGTCGTGCAGGCGAGCTGCACAGAGTTGTCAAAAGTAATTTTAAATACCAAAATAGGAATACAATTGAAAGAATTTTATATGATGGGTCCCTTTGGAGGTACAAAGTACTGTATTGAAGTGTTTATTACGGTTTGAAATATGTAGCATCTGTGACAGGATATTTATTATTAGGACTTAAGAACTTTTGACTTAAAATGGATGAGAAGTTGTTAAGTCACTTGACTTAACAGTTTATGATTCTTAATGTTAGAGTTTTTTCATTATACAATATTATAATATGTAGCCATGGATAAACTATTACTTTATTTTCAGCAATACATCTCTACTATGGACAAATCCTGTATGCACTTCACGGATTGACATACAATATTGTCATCAAAACATCACTCCACCTCTACTACATCATCTTCTACATCACTTCCATATGTCATTGTGTCATAAAATGTGGTGTAGTGACATGTTCCAGCAGTGAACGAACATTGTAATATTTTGTCTCGAATCCTATCTGGTGTGTTTTTTGCACTATCACATGCCTTGTGTAAGGCGTGCAACCTCACTCCTCTCCTCAAAAGAGACTGGGGACGATAAAGTGTAGAAGACATTGTGTGACGAACTTCTGGTACACAACCACTTTGGAAATACATACCTCGGATTAAAGTGAATTCATGAATACTTATTACAAGGACATGATCGAGGGCATCTTTGAAGTAAAAACTTCAACTGGAGTGCCATCATGTTCCCGTTATCGGTCACTGAACGTTTGACATGGATAACACAAATGGGCTTCTTCTGTATTGAATCTTTGATTAGTTTCACCCATGTGGAAGGGACTATGATTTTATCCATTGATCGTATCTTCTTCACAATATTGCCAACAATTCTGTCAATAGGCATGAATGAGTGCTTTGGTATCGAGAAGTACAGATAAACTTTCAGAAACTGCACTTGAGGAATGTCTAAACATGTCTAATGTTTAAATGTATAATCTAAATTGTATCAACAGCTGATATCAAAGAGCTTGGGTGGCACAGTGTGGTTTCACCACCAAACGGCTAATGCGACAACTACTTGACTTAACAATATCTAACTCGAAAAGGCTGGCAAATTTTATTTCTGAAATTGATGCCCATTCAACATGTGTTCGACATAACATTCTCTGATCTACAAATCTTTTAGCACTATTACAGAACTGGTATTCAGAGTGCTTATCGTGTGTTTTACAGAATTTCTAAAAAACATTGACTTAACAACTTCTGAATCTGAGCGCTTCAGTTAACGTAACGTGAACATAAAATATCATATGAATATTATACAAGGAAATATATAGGATGTTCTCTAATCGCTGTCCGCTTTAGTCGAATAGGCAACCTACACGACAATATGAGGAATTGTTTAAAAACCCTCTGCCATAGTATCTTTACAATGAATAGGACTAATTGTTTCTGTTTCATTTCTTTCACGCAATAAGCTTTCCCGTATATCTAACACTACGCCGCGTGCATTTGGTATAGTAATATCTAGCTTCGATTATTACATCGATTAAATGACATTAGTTGTTTTAGTAGTAAGGTATAATGTTTATAGTACAGAATAGTAATTTAATATGCCATAATATCTATAGTGCACTAATGAGGATGATCACAGCTCGTCCGTTATGAAGCTATCTGCTAGGTGGCAGCTTTAACCTTTATATCCGCATCTGTGCTTTTTGTACGAGTAGTTAGAGCAAAGGGTTTCAATTGACGAGGTTCCAAGTTCCAACCCACACTGGTATGCAGGTTTTTATGCCTGTGTTACATATACTATACCAATTCTCTAGGCATTTCGAAAAAGACTATTAGACGAATATATTTCCAGAATATTCCTTTAGGGTATAAATGTGCTGGATCAGGGCGTCATCAGTAAGGTAACGAAGATGTACAACAAAGAGGAATACGTAGCAATAGTAAGAGTAGTTGATATTGGAGGATATCTTTTCTGCTCCTCGAAGACTGTATCAGTAAGTTTCCCCGACGTCTTTGCCTGCGCGTTATGTCTTACGGCACACTGTTTGGAAATTGTAGACGCACGAAGCTCTGCGAACTGTGCGTGTACCAAGGGTCAGGCCGATTGTTAGGAAGACGTCCAAGTCGCGAACTTCCTACATAGTTGTCCGAGAAGTTTCCGACCTAATAAAGATACAAGACATTTTCTCAGATTTTAATTTTTCAATATAGTCTCCTTGTAACTTTACACACTTCTCCCAACGATGCTTTCATCCCCTTAACCCATCCAAATAGTACTCGGGCTTTTCTCTGCAAAATAATTGTTCACGAAGGTGTTTGCCTCTTCATTTGACGAAAATCTGTCCTCCAAGCGCAGTTTTCAGATGAGGGAACAAAAAGAAGACGCTTGGGGCTAGATCTGTTAAGGCGGATGGTCAAGCAGCTCAAACCCTAATTCGTGGATTTTCGCCACTGCAACCGCTGAGGTGTGAGACAATGTGTTGTCTTGGTGAAACAGGATTTTCTTTTTCTGCAAATGAGGCCGGTTGTCCTTAAGTTCTGCCTTCAGCTTGTCAAGTAATGATCCGTAGTATGCTCCTTAATGCTTTTTCCTTCCTGAAGATAATCGATTAAAATAACTCCATAACTATCCCAAAAGACAGTCGCCATCACTTCCCCAGCCGAAAAAAGTTTATGCTTTTTTGAGCCGGTTCCCCTTTGTAGGCCACTGTTTGGAATATACTTTTCTTTCAGGTGTATAATGGTGTAACCAATTTTCATCTACAGTAATTAATTGGCGCCAAAAGTCGTATTTATTGCGCCTAAAGTGCGCCAACAGAGAGTTGGAAAGGTTCATTCGAACACGTTTTTGGTCTAACGTGAGCAAACGCAGTACCCAAAGCGTGGACAGCTTTCTCATGTCTAAATGTTGATTTAATAAGTGACAAACATGCTCTTTTGACATGTTAATAGCCTCTGCTACATCTATCACTTTAATTCTAATGTCATCTAGTGCCATTTGGTGAACTTCGGTGATTTTGTCGTCGGTAGTTGCAGTTTTGGACGTCCCGAACGTTCATTGTCTCCCAAGCTCTTACGGCCAGCTTTAAATGCAGCTGCCCAAATTTTTACTGTGGTAAATGATGGTGTAGAGTCCTCATATACAGAACCCAACTCATCTTTGATTTGCGTAGTCGTATTGCCTTTTAAATAGAAATATTTAATGACAGCTCGATACTCGATTTTGTCCATTTTCATAAAAACCCTAACATCAACTGACTCAAACGATTGTTACATAATAACTGAGCGTTCAGAATGGCTGAAACTTTGGTGAGTAACTGTCAACAGATTAAGTAACGAAATTCACTAACTTTTATTTACGAGTGCTGCCAGCATCATGTTGATGTCGGAAACTTTTCAGACCACCCTCGTACATGAGCATAAGACAAGTTACGACTCGGCAACACTTCATAGAATACTTCGAGGGCAGAAGTAGAAGCCAAACGTGCTTTAGTTGGCGAAAGAGTTAACAGAAAATGATTTTCAGCACGAATTATCTATGATACGTTGCTGAACAGCATCGAGTTGGAGTTCCTTCTTCAGACGAATGCATATTCACAAATACTACTGGTGTGAACCAGCACAATATGATATACTGGGCAAATCGCAATCCTATATGGCTCCGTGAAGATCATAACCAAACTGGATGGAAGCTGAGTGTACGACACATTGTTGTAGGCGATCATCTTATTGGACCAGTTTTCCTGGAAGGCAATGTTGATGGAGAACATTTCTTGAGCCTCCCGCAGATATAGTGAGCTTTTGTTTGTTCCGCTAGCTCTAGCAACACACCACTGGTGGCTACAGCTGGATGGCGCATCCATACATTATGACTAGAGCTCGCATTTTTGCATATTTGATAGTTAAACGTATGCACGTAAGAAATAAATTTATTCCACATTTTCAGGAATTTATTGCGGAAGTTTTATGATGCACATAAACGCATATTCAAGGGTTCAATGCATATTTAATTAATTTGTGCATATTTATGCATATTTTTACTCTTTTAGAATGATTTGCACAAATATTTCACCCCGATACTTTAAGAAGAAAAGAGGACACGAGAAAATAAATTTACGTTCTACGTATCATGTTTCTAAATTCATAAAAGGTAGAGAAAAATGAGAATGTAGTTATCATAAATGAACGCTTTCTGATACAAAAATATGTCGCTCGACAACTCAAACTGAATAGTGTTCAGCAATCATGCAGCAAATCTTTGAAGTTCGGAACGGCCTCTGCATCTTAAAACTTGACAACTTTATATTAATTCTGCAAACAAAGCCGCAGCGATATCTCCAAGAATCAAAAAGTGTTATTTTTATTAACTTTTCAACTTGGCACTAATGTGCTGTTAATCGTAATTTGTTAAGTGCGAGCAGTAGGAAAGTAAATATTACCATGCCGAAGGAGAAGAGCAGTAAAGTTGATTTGGTTTGATGGAAATCCTACTCTTAACAGCAGATAGAAATATACAAGTGTTTTAAAACAATACGTTTTATTCTTATACTTTCAGAATATTTTAAAAATTAGTGCGATTTTCAAGTTATAGATTGTTGGTTTTATTGAACTAAAATAAACCCAATATTATACCATTGTTATAGATGTTCTGTAACAATGTTATAGATTACGCAATATCTATAAACATCTTTTCATAGAATTATAAAAGTATTTTGAGTGACAGAAGAAAATCGTTTCTTCCAGAAGAGTGAAAATAATTCTTTATTGCATTAAACACGACTAATACTAAAATAGACTGAAAGAGAGACTAATAAATATTAAGTAATTAGTGCCTCTATTAAAGAATTGATTATCTTATTACTTCAAGATCGATAACTATGAGAGATGTGAAATAATGTATTTGATTTTAAATGCATATTATGAAGTTTTAGAGCCTATTTAGCAGATTTTTAGCACAATGATGCATATATTCATACTTTATACTGCACATAAATTCTAGCTAATTATGGCAATAGTGCAGTTTTACCTTAATCTTGCCTAACCATGGACGCATCCCGGCCCCATCCTGGCTCCGTTGTTCGCCGGACTGGTAACCTTAGATTTCTTTTTATGTAGGTATAACAGAAAAGGACAAGAAACATTGTGGTTCTCCATGGACTTACATATAATCGCTGCTAGCTGTATGTGGCATGAAAGATGCTTCAACCGGTGTACGTGGTACATAGCAGTGTCTTCACCACTAAAAGCGCTTGGAGAAAATGTCAACCGAATTGAATATCGCGAATTTTAAATGCAAATAAAGTGATTGTGGCAAAGGCCAACAACAGATATGTAATTATTAATTGAACTAACATGTATGCATCTGCTGCACTATTAAAACATTAGTTTTGTTTCGTTTGTCAAAACAGTCAAAAAACATTTTAAATAGTCCTTTTAGGAATCATCGCAACCTATTTTGACGAACATGCACCATCACAAAGAGTCACAATGCTGAGTACAGTATATTTTGTATACCTCTTAAACCTCTGTAATATGAGCTTACCAGCGTGTCGTGGGCGTTTAAGACATATAACTTCAATAATAAATGACGATTTGGATATAGATTTTATTTTTTCTCACTTATGAGTTCATGCTGACGCAGAGTATTTAACAGTCCTTAATGATAAATATTTCTTGTTTAAATAGTTTTATAAGGTGCCTCAGTTTTATCCTTCAGCTCACAATTGGTCTACTTTTGTAAGATTACCCATAAGGAAGTGTCTTTAGTACGCGTGATTTATTGTAAATCATGAATGAGATTAGACTATAATTGTTATTTGGCCCGCTGTGTGGCGTGTAGACCACATGCTGGTACAAGTTTATGGTTCGTGATGGGGCACCATGGAGATAAACAGTCGAGAATGTGTACTGGGAAATAGATATGTCGGCTTCTTTTTCGTTTTTCTTTCTTCTGTTCTCTCGTTCTGTAACAAAGGTACATATGTAGTAGGAAATGGGGTGAAGTAGAAGAGAACTTTAGGGATAAATCCACCAACCGGGAGGCAGAAAAACCACGTCATCGTACTTCCACTTTTAGAAAGTTAATTTGGTTTGTTCCTATGTGGTTTAAGGAGCAATGAGATATTGTTATTTTAAATTACAAACGATTCACAAGTAATATACTGTTTTCATTTTCAACAGTCTACTCAAAGTCATTTTTCCTGGAGTAGGACAGCTGTAAAGCAAGGGAAAATGACATTGAATATCCAAGATGTATTTAGAGACTATAAACTGCAGAAGCTTGTCGTTTAATCCAGACATGGGCAGGAACACTCAGCCTGAGTTGCTCTTTTGATGCTTGACGTGTGCAGTACTCAGTCATTCTTACAAAACATTTCAGGACAACAACATTTGAATGTTTTTAGTGTCATGTTCCTGTTTAATCATTACAGCCCACATTATGACTCAAGGGTAATCCTCTAACATATCGAAGCTTTAGTTGATATGCGCCAATTAGATAATTATCCATATCAAACAGAATCAACATTTTATTCTGTAGTACTAGAAATAGGGAAATATATTTTCTTCAATGAAATAGGTGAACCAAAACTTGGATGTAGCCTTCAGTCATTCTTCACTACAATATTATGAGTGAAAATTCAAAATTGCAGTACCTCTGCTTGTTGTCTTTTACGTAGAGTTTTGAGACCATTGTTTCGAAAACTGATTTTCCTAGATGCTAGTCTGTAATTATTTTCTCGGTAGAAAAGCCGGTAGGCTTAAAAGTTACGAGTTTTGGCCACACTGAACTATATGTCTATCTTCAGGAACAGGATGAGCTCTATGTTACAAAAGCTGTTAAAAGGCAAAATTATACCAACCTTACTTCTCTAGAGGCTCTCGAGTTCTCATGGGTTTAAATCCAACGGAGGTCAATGGGCATAAAATACTTACCATGGCTTCCTTGGAAGGGAAGTAAAGCCAGTGGTCTGCGACGTACATGTAGATACATGAAAGAACCTCAACCTTTATAAAGAGACCTCTGAGTGCCCGCCTAGGTAGCGTAGATGGTAGCGTATCTGCCTCACATTCAAGAATTCCCTATTTCGAATCTGGTCAGGGTGAGTTACATAGATAAGGTTTTTTCCGGGGCTGTCCCTTATCCTCCAAGACGAATATCGGGTAACTCTAAGTTCTATGGACCCTGGGTTCATTTGAGCATCAATTCACCCATTCTATTCATCGTCCGATATGACTTAACGTTGGAGGACGTAAATAAAAAAAGAGACCTCTGAGCAGACTTTCACAGACTGTGAAATAGAATGGGATGCTGAGGACCATGGAGTTAATTTCCATAAACAAAACTTCAAATATCAGTATTCATCAAAACCCTTAGATACATTGAACCAAAGAAGAAGGCATGTGTATGATGGCGGATACAGCGCAGTTCAGATTGTGCATCCTCGTTATCTTTCGATTCTACACCTATCCACAAGTCCCATTTGGCACGAATTCGTAAAGGAAGGCCCGTGGTTCAAATCTTATAAGGACCGTCCTTCCTGAGTTAAAATATTTTTAGGTTTCCTCAGTGCTTGTTAAGTTCCAAATTCCGGGAAGATACGCTAATGTTTAGCTTAGAACATTTTCTTCTCAAATATCCGTTCTAAATGTATCATTTAATTTAATATGTAAAAGTCCATCATCTGTGGAGTCCACTCAGTAAGAACAGACGTTAAAATGTTGGAAGTATTGATATCAGGGTAGAAATACATTCATCGTGGCAGAATAGTCACGTGATGAAAATCACTCCTTCTTGTGGTTGACTGTTGTTTATCATTTGTTATTGTAAGTGACAACAAATTACTTTATACCTACGTACGAGTATTATATCGTTATTTTATCGTTTAATTTTATTATGAACCGTGTTGCTAAACCCACCCTAGAATGAGGACCAGTTTTACTTTGTGGTGATATATTTCACGTACTACACAATCTAACCGTTCTTAATTTTCCTCTCTTCCTATTTTGCTACTTCTTTCACCTCCTCTATCTCTTCATCACTGTCTTGCTAAATTATTATGTTCTTATTCTCCTCCTCACAAAACTATCCACAAAAATATAAAATACTTGTTTACTTAAATGACTTATTTTGAATCCATTTGTTGGAACCTATTATTTTTTGACTATAACTATTGGAACTGTTACTGAGAAAATAACAAATTTACCCACCTTTTAATAGATAACATAAGACTCAGCACATTTTTTCTTCGTCGTACTTGATTTGAATTTACTTTCGTAGCTTTATTTAAGCTGGTTATTTAATTAGTATAATTCATTACTGAAATAACTTGTTTCAAGGAATTTACCTGAAATTATCACTTACTTATTCAACGTAATTATAGCGTAAATTAACGGTCCTATGTACAGATTACTGCAGTGAAACAGGTCCATCGTTCTGGTTTCGTATAGTGCTTTTATTTATTTAATGTTAACAGGATTTTCTTATCCAGTCCTGAAGGAGCCCATCTCTTATTGGTTTAAATTTGAGTCTGATACACCTACATCAGCGTATGAATAATGGTCTAGTCTAGAGAACATTTCACCTGAGTGGCTGGAAGGCATGCTTCGCCACGACTGTTCACACCAAAGCATAACCAGTGAATGAAGGTCGGTTTCAGTCTCAGGACCAAAGGAAACTGCGGAAGTAAGACAAACATTAAATGAAATGTTACAACTACGTAAAAATAGCAGAGTTGGTCGTGAGGCATACGGTTTAATATTCGCTTACTAACGTAACTCTTGCGCATTAATTCGCCTCCAATTTATGAACTCGGGTGTAGATACTTAATTCTCTAAGAAAATAATGTTCAAAGAATGAAAACAGTCTCTTATGAAGTGCCTCAATTGAAATTGATGAAATTTAAACTTTTAATGTTGGCACGTTGTTTCTGGAATATAGTCATTTACACTCAAAGAATAAATGTTATGCAGTGTTAAAAGTTTCCTGGATAAAAATGATGAATAAGATGAATCATGTATTAAATTATTACTATCCTAAATCCAAATGTGTTCAACAAAATAATCATTGCAGCTCTTCAGTAACCTTCATAAAATGTATATTTATAAATGGGAAGCAAACAGAACAAAAATTGTATATTTGGAGTATCGTAAATGGCAATAATCATCAGAAGAAAGCAATAAGAGAAACTGAAATTTTAAAATTTTACAAACTCTTTTCATACACCTGCACAATTTATTTAAATAACGCGCTTGGAGATTTAAATTACCAGAAATTGAAATCTGCGAGATTACAGAAAGGAAGACTTAGGTAGAGATACGTCTAGAACGGCCGTGCTTCAGACGGAGTATGCACTGCAATGTTGCGGAAAGCGTGCTATAAAGGAAAGAAACAGCCATATGTACAATTAGATGCAATAAATTGGCACGTTATCATGCATATGGAACAGCAGTAGGCAGGTGTTGCCATGGGAACCTTAGCCACAAATAGCCAGCGAGCGTGTCCTTCCTTCATAACCCTTCATGGGAAATACTAATTTGGCACTAGTTTGCACATTCAACTGAGTTGTTTTTCTGAAACGACAGTGTTTATACAGTTTAAAAGATATGTATTTGTTTGTATATGTTTTAATTAGTAAAGAATGAATGAACAAATCATTAAATAACAATACAGTTTTTATTTTAACCTCCGTTCATTTAAAACAGAGAGATCATTACACTCGATGTCATTGAAATAATACCAAATTTTACCAGAAATGTACCTTTTGAGGTTATTTACTGAGACATATTTGTATTTATGTTTAAACACCATAACTTAAAATCCAAAGTATGATTACAAATTTTACAGTTAAGTCAGACATATCTAAAATCAGTAAAATTAAGATTTACCAAAACAACTTTTGCATGTAAAAGAAATATTACTTTATTAATGATATTAATAATTTTAAGTAGGTAAAATATTAAGTGTGTACAACATGAATAAAATGCATAACTAGAATTCATTGTAACAAATACATTGTAGAGTCTATTTTATAATTTGACTGACTTCACAAGTAAATCCCGTGATAGAAGCTGGTTTCGCTTTACTGCTCTGTACGCTTAGTTGCGATGCCAGTCTAATTATAAAATGGACTGTACCTCGCAATCCTTGTCCTACACATGACCTCGTGTGAAAGAATTATCACTATTCTTCATTAATATCGTTTATGCAACTACAACATCGTAACAGAACACTACTGGAAGAAACGGTTTATAAATTATTGTGTTTATTTCAACCCTTTCCCTAGCAATAGCGTACACAGGTCGTTTGATATGTCTGGTAGAAAACCAAGAATAATTTTTTCGTGAACATCTTATTTTATTTCTCGACATAGTCTCCATTAATGGCTACACACTTTCAGCATCTTTCATCATTTAAGATGCTCCTTGCGTCGCAGTTTTGGTGTTAGACTAACGAAACTTGCTACATACATTCATAGAGTCACAATAAGTAGAAATTACTCTGGGTTTTACTGTGAGATGCATGTAAGCACCCTTTCCTTATTTCAAAACACAAAAATTACAAATTTTGTGCAAAAAGGCCATATTCATAGTTTAAAACTTTCTGGAGCCTAAAGTTATTGAGACACCGAGAAACCTAAGGAAAATTCAAAACATGGATGTATTGGTAACCTGTTGTTAAAATATTAGACCAAAATGTAAGTTATTTTGTCGCAAGGAACTTATTAGGTGAAATAACCAAAAATAAATAAATTTGACCATATTTTCCAAACAATCAAAGTGAAATTAATAAACTTTGGACTGTATAAATCTTAAAACAGTAATCTTTAGCAGTCCAGGATTTCAAATTTTCAGTCATAGATGTCCTTAATGTACAGCTTTAAGCCTTTTGCCATTTACGTTCTATCAGCAAATTATATTTATATTATCTTATTTATAGGAAATTTTAAGGTTACAATTATCTCGGATGGTTAGCAGTCTGTTACATGAGCTGCATAAATAAAATGGAGAGCACAAAAAGTAGAAACACAGAGATAGTACAAGAGAGTAACCATTCACCTAAGGCCATCTGTTTGGTATCACGCTAACTACATTTGTAAGCCCACAGAACAGCAATTCTACAAACACCGTTTCCAATTAAATCAATAGTAACAAAATCAAGCCGCATTCGGGAGGTTCCAGGTTCAAATCCCGACGATCGTTCAGTCAGAATGGTTTCCCTCAATCACCAAGATAAATACGGAATGAACATTCAATACTTCTACCCGAAGTTACATCTTAAATTAAAGCTGTAGTAAGCACCAAGGTAGATGGTAATAGCTAATGATGTGCATCATCCACAGATAGAGTAGATGATAACCTTACGCTATCTGCAAGGCACGTATAAAGGCAGAGATACAGTTGGCCTACCCTGAAGGAGTCTGTGGACTGGTGACGAAGCAAGATGATATGGTACGAGAATGAGACTAAAATTATTAGCTAAGCGGTATCTCGTAACACAGAGCCAACAAGATGAGCACTCGAAGTGCGAAATTCTTTACCCCTAGTCATCCCTTCCTTTTTCATTGTATCTGGCACGTAAACAAACAGGTGACATGTGCTACAGTGGCGGGGCATAATCTTATGGGGCATAATCAAATGCACTCTGCTGAACGCAAGGTTTGGCTAGGATAGCACAAAGAGGGTTAATGGCATTACAGAACATGAGAGACGGCTCACATTGCCAATGTGTAGGAAACCGTCCTCTCACTACTATATTAACCTAGTCAAACCTTAACCCTCTCTAAAGCCGTGGGAAGTATGCTTCCCACTTGCTTTATCATGTTAGAAGTGCCACGGGAAGCCTGCTGACCACCTCCAGTCTGTGCTGGCATCGAGTGGAGGGTTCAACAAAACCAGAAAAAAATTAAGCACTACCTAGTGTCACTTGCATGAGGTCATAAAGTTAAAGAAAATGACAGAGTCTTAAAGGGGGCGTGGCTGGGTCTGCTAGTTTCACAGACAAAGCAATTTATTCTACATATGTAATTAGTTTTAGTGATTTGGTTCAGTAATAATACAATGTGTCGATCCATGCTTTAGAAAGTTTCATGGAAAGTAACTGATGGAAAAACTACAGAAGAAAATATGCAGGAGTTCAGTTTAGATTATACCTAAATGTATATTTTTACCTTTTTGTAGTTCGATTATGATAAAATAGTTATACACAATATAGCACAGGTGAATTCTGTAAATGTCTGATGTAACCTAATACTTTTCCTTGCATATTACTTACTTTTATATGGGCCATACTTCCCACCTGAACCTTTTGGAAATACTGAAAACAAAAATCTGAGAAAACGTTTATGTAACCTATATCCATAAACTTTTATTATGCTTGCAGTAGCCCGCTTCGGTAGCGTAGATGGTAGCGTGTCTGCCTCATGTGCAAGAGGTCCCGAGTTTCAATCTCGGTATCAGGGTGAGTTACCTGGATAAGGGTTTTCCGGGGATTTCCCTTATCCTCAGTGACGAATATCGGGTAACTCTAAGCTCCATGGACTCTGGACTCATTTGAGCATCATTTGACCCATTCCATTCATTGTCCGATATGATTTAACATTGGAGGACGTAAATTACAACAACAATAATAATAATAATAATAATAATAATAATAATAATAATAATAATAATAATAATAATAATAATAATAATAATAATAATAATAATAATAATAATAATAATAATAATAATAATAATAATAATAATAATAATAATAATAATAATAATAATAATAATAATAATAATAATAATAATAATAATAATAATAATAATAATAATAATAATAATAATAATAATAATAATAATAATAATAATAATAATAATAATAATAATAATAATAATAATAATAATAATAATAATAATAATAATAATAATAATAATAATAATAATAATAATAATAATAATAATAATAATAATAATAATAATAATAATAATAATAATAATAATAATAATAATAATAATAATAATAATAATAATAATAATAATAATAATAATAATAATAATAATAATAATAATAATAATAATAATAATAATAATAATAATAATAATAATAATAATAATAATAATAATAATAATAATAATAATAATAATAATAATAATAATAATAATAATAATAATAATAATAATAATAATAATAATAATAATAATAATAATAATAATAATAATAATAATAATAATAATAATAATAATAATAATAATAATAATAATAATAATAATAATAATAATAATAATAATAATAATAATAATAATAATAATAATAATAATAATAATAATAATAATAATAATAATAATAATAATAATAATAATAATAATAATAATAATAATAATAATAATAATAATAATAATAATAATAATAATAATAATAATAATAATAATAATAATAATAATAATAATAATAATAATAATAATAATAATAATAATAATAATAATAATAATAATAATAATAATAATAATAATAATAATAATAATAATAATAATAATAATAATAATAATAATAATAATAATAATAATAATAATAATAATAATAATAATAATAATAATAATAATAATAATAATAATAATAATAATAATAATAATAATAATAATAATAATAATAATAATAATAATAATAATAATAATAATAATAATAATAATAATAATAATAATAATAATAATAATAATAATAATAATAATAATAATAATAATAATAATAATAATAATAATAATAATAATAATAATAATAATAATAATAATAATAATAATAATAATAATAATAATAATAATAATAATAATAATAATAATAATAATAATAATAATAATAATAATAATAATAATAATAATAATAATAATAATAATAATAATAATAATAATAATAATAATAATAATAATAATAATAATAATAATAATAATAATAATAATAATAATAATAATAATAATAATAATAATAATAATAATAATAATAATAATAATAATAATAATAATAATAATAATAATAATAATAATAATAATAATAATAATAATAATAATAATAATAATAATAATAATAATAATAATAATAATAATAATAATAATAATAATAATAATAATAATAATAATAATAATAATAATAATAATAATAATAATAATAATAATAATAATAATAATAATAATAATAATAATAATAATAATAATAATAATAATAATAATAATAATAATAATAATAATAATAATAATAATAATAATAATAATAATAATAATAATAATAATAATAATAATAATAATAATAATAATAATAATAATAATAATAATAATAATAATAATAATAATAATAATAATAATAATAATAATAATAATAATAATAATAATAATAATAATAATAATAATAATAATAATAATAATAATAATAATAATAATAATAATAATAATAATAATAATAATAATAATAATAATAATAATAATAATAATAATAATAATAATAATAATAATAATAATAATAATAATAATAATAATAATAATAATAATAATAATAATAATAATAATAATAATAATAATAATAATAATAATAATAATAATAATAATAATAATAATAATAATAATAATAATAATAATAATAATAATAATAATAATAATAATAATAATAATAATAATAATAATAATAATAATAATAATAATAATAATAATAATAATAATAATAATAATAATAATAATAATAATAATAATAATAATAATAATAATAATAATAATAATAATAATAATAATAATAATAATAATAATAATAATAATAATAATAATAATAATAATAATAATAATAATAATAATAATAATAATAATAATAATAATAATAATAATAATAATAATAATAATAATAATAATAATAATAATAATAATAATAATAATAATAATAATAATAATAATAATAATAATAATAATAATAATAATAATAATAATAATAATAATAATAATAATAATAATAATAATAATAATAATAATAATAATAATAATAATAATAATAATAATAATAATAATAATAATAATAATAATAATAATAATAATAATAATAATAATAATAATAATAATAATAATAATAATAATAATAATAATAATAATAATAATAATAATAATAATAATAATAATAATAATAATAATAATAATAATAATGCTTACAGTTGCAACCATACCACATTCAAGAGCCCATACCCATGAAAGGGTTTTCCCTTATGCTGCTAAAGACACTGTATTCTACACTGAATTCTTAAAAATAAACAGCACAGTTTTTCTGAAAAAGTACATTGAAATTGCTTACAATGTATATTGATAGACAGTGACGTGGTTATAATAGCACTCCCCTAATTTATACGATTGCTATATTTGCTAGCTTATTTTTAAATATTAGTGTCTCAATATCCGGTTGCACACTAGATGAACTTAAGCGTAAAATAGATTAAAGAAGTTCATCCGAAACACTACTCCACGTCTACAAATGACGTTCAGAACACTTCTGATGTCTCCTCTAATACAGTGATCATTTGTGTTTTTTTTGTATTATGTAATAAACCTTTCAAAACCGATTTTAAATATGTAAAATGAAGTAGTTTGTTCAGTTCTATTTGGCTTTGACACTGTTTTTAAATTTATGCCTAAATGCTGTCAATGTACTAAATATATAAACACATTGTCTTCACTTTCTAAGCTAAGGTTAAGTTCATTTAGGTGAAAAGTTAATTCGCGTAGAAAAGAAAAATAACAAATTAAACATTTCATCTTTAACGGCGATATCTTAGTTAATAAGAAAATGTTAATTTCTTTCCGCAGCTCCAACTTCCTTGCTTAGCCATCTTACCTGGTGATAGTACGGTAAATCAAAATATTTCGACTCTTAGATTGTCATCGTTTTCAATCTAGTTGTGTAGCAGTACATGGCCTATAATTAGATTTACAGTTTTAACGGAGAAAGATGTAATTTTATTCAAAGTGGCTGTTTTGACAGAGTACTTCTCGCTGAATAATGCTCTGACAGTTTGTCTTCACTATAGGCTTCAGCATTAGGCGCATTGAATGTATCCTTAGGGGGAAGTTCGTAATCTATTCAATGTTAGTAGATCATATCCAGACATCGGAGCCCGTACACCTTTAAAGGGATATGAAATCTGAGTCTCGCAGTATATAACTGCTGACGTCAGTCCCGAGGACAACATGCAGAGATGGTCCGGTTCGCAATGCGTAGCTTTAGTTTCTATACAACTACTGCTTCCCACGCAGGTAGAGCTGCCTTTCGGGGAGTGTAAGGTGTTTAATGTATTGTGTTAATACAATTACTCTCACAACAAATATTGGACAATGTCCATTTTATAAATAAAAAGTTTTGGGTATTAGAAGAATGTACTTTTGAGCTTTCTAAAAGCAGTCAAGGAGGTGTCTGCAAAAATTAACAATATCTATAGAGAATGCTCCACCTACCAAACGAACAAAAAATGAACTGTCAAGCATTCAACATAAAAATACTGGACATTCAGTGCTGCGTGATATAAGAAGTAAACTAAGTCTCGGACAAATATATGAAAATGATTTGTACTACTCATATGTACCATTAACGCCATGCGACGTTGAACGAACATTCTCCCAATATTTTTATATTTTTTCAGTGAGAGGCGCAGAAAATTAATATTCGACAATTTATGAATGAACACGGTTGTTCACTGTAATTTCTGCAACTAAAGCAACGAGAAGGATGGCATATTATTGTAACGTAGGTTATATTTTGTATCCGTACCGGACTGTACACACACAGCGCTTCGGTATACTTGTTGACACAGACGTTTGTTGATGTGGCGTCTGACCTTGTATAGTACCTGTGCGCGTACATTGATTGCTAAGGTGTACGGGATCCGATGTCTGGTCATATCAAACACTGTGCCTTACAATCATGAAGAACGAAAAAGTGCTTGTTCTCCCAGTCCCGATCAAACATTCGTTGATTGCTTATCTTACACAAGGGATCCACCACTAAAATGGGATAAGAATATGCAAATATAAGCTAGAAATGACAACCAAGTGGTTAGAAAGAATGTATGAAGCACTAGTTGAATCCAAAATGTTGTATGCAGTGGAGATCTGGGGGGGGGGGGGCACAGAGGTAAACAAAACGGTGGACCAAAACTACAGAAGGTTTTGTAAAGAGCTACTAGGCTTAGCAAGATCAGCACATAGGGAAGTAGCTTTAGTAGAATTAGGAAAGATGAGAAGAAATGGAATAATAATGGAAAGAATAATGACATTTTGGTATAGGTATTTGGCAAAAGAAGAAGGGGAAATTATGAAATTGTGCATGAGACAGCAAAAGGATTGGTGAACTGAAATATTTGGTGGGCAGAGATAGGAGAAATTATGGAAAAAATAGGAATGGGAGACATATGGAGATTAGAGGAAAGGAATACCAGCGATGTGGGTAAATTGGTAAACTGCAGAATAGAAGATATAGAAAGACAGGGAATATGAAATCATTACAATTTTACAAGCAAATAAAAGGAAATTGGGGACAAGAAGCATGTGTAGATTACTGCAATCAGCAAGAGAGAGAGAGAAGGGTTAGCTTGGATAAGAACAGGAACAATATTTCTAGGAGGGATAAGAGGTAGGGAAAATGGAATTTGTGAATTGTGTGGGGGAAAAGAAAGCATACAACACTATGTAACAGAATGCGTGGAGGTTGCAATATGGAGAAAAAAGATTTGGGAAGAAAAATGGGAGAAAGTAGAGAAGAGGATAGAAGCTATAAAAATGCTAACGGACAGGGAGGAAAAGAAGGTAGGAAGTATTGGTGAGTTCTTACAGAAAGTAAAAGAAAAATGGGCCAGAAATGTAAAGAATGTAAGAAAGAACGATGAGGGGGAAGAATGAGACTAATTAAGTAACAAGGAGGCATGGAGATTAAGAGCTACCTGGCAGAGCAGAGGACCAGGATGTCATGTAAGCCAAGGTAGCAACAAGGTAAATACAAATAAATATAGCCTAAAGTTTTAAATTGTAAAATTTTGGAATATGCACAAAAAAATCTTATCTGTATCATAATCTGAAAAGACCGCATGCGACTGTCAACGGTCAAGTTGGTTCAGTCTATCCGTGTCTAGAAAGTAGTACGGAAAAGAGGGAGGGTAAATTCACACATATAGTGCCTTCCTTCCCACCCCTGTCTTAACACATCAACGCGATCTGGCTGATTAGTTAAGACGATGTAAATTAAATGCAACAACGTAAATTAAATGCAACAAGCTAGAGGGCACAGTAAGAAAAATAGCAACTGAAAGTATTTATTAACAAAATTCCCAAGCAGGAAGGCGACTATGCAAATGAAGTCTATATCAGGCACGCACTAAAATCATGTGCATCAAAGCATACCAACAGGTAAACGCTAAATATGTTAAAACGACGTTAAATAGTATACCATTTGAAAAGTTTGCATTTAAGGAACCTTTAACCTTATTCGAGCTCAAAACCAACACAGATACAACTTAATCCTATGCATGTGACATTTATTATGCTATTCGTAAAAATACACACTGAACATCTACAAATACCCAATGGACTGGGCTTACAGTTACACCCCCGCTTCACTGGTAATGCACTTTTAAGTCATAGGTATTCATTCCCTGACATGTTTAGAATGTAATGGAATGGTTTATTGCAGCATAGCGTGAATATTGCGTTTTGAATCTCTACCTGTTAGCCAAACAGCGATGTGATCATTAATAAACGTGGTTGCACTATCATAAAATCCAGCGAGAGTTCGAACCAGCCCTGGAGGTTGTCAGAGCGGCGTCCTTCTCGTGGTTCTTGAAGTTGCTCTGACGTCACCTTGCTTCTTCCACCATTCATATTAAAATGCCATTTATTGCTAAGTATTAACTATCTCTGAAAATTTAATTTATATTTTAACTACTATGTACCTAAGCAAACCTTCGATATATAGATTTCACTGGAATTACTGATTTTGAGGTCCTCGAACCCACACAAAAGAGCAGTTTAGAAAAAGATATTTCTCTCTCTGTCTCTCTCTGTGTGTATTTGTGTGTGCGTGTTTGTGTATGTGTGTGTATGTGTGACTCAAAATCAAATAAGTAGAAAACTTATTCTCCCCCACATGATGAAGGATGATCATTCCCATAAACTCGTCTGGAACGATTTGGATGACAATACTACAAATTTAAGATATAGATAGTCAATTCAATGCCATGGCTAGTTTCCGTCCAATCGCTCTTACCCATTAAGCTACCATGGCCAACTTGCAGACATGACAAATTCTCCATTTGACTCATATATTTTTCCGGTGAACCAGTACTTCATCATTTAACTCCTCTTATTTTAGTTAATTGATGAAAATTAATCATTTCTTCACACTAGCCGTACATAGGCTAAGGTTTCTGATAGAGTCAACATAAAAAATTCAATGCCATGGTCGGGATTTTAACCACGGATCTCCTGGTTTCCGTCCAGTCGCTCTTACCCATTGTCCTATGTCCGGCTAGTGTAAAGAAATTATTAATTTCCATCAATTAAGTAAAGCAGATAACTATATCTGATTAAGATGCACGAGTTATGTTTCTTACATTTTTGTGACGATCATTTTCGAAATTGTAATTGACTTAAAGTTACTTTAGAATCTTTCTGAAGTTCTAACTCAATAGTCTATTTTTTCTTGTGGTTACATGGAAAGGGTTATTTCAACCTCCTTGTGCAACGAAATTATAATGAAATCATTTTTCCATCGTTTAACTATAATAAAATGAGGGAAATATCTTTCAACCTTTGTGAATGGTTTGTAAAAAATATATAGGGAAATGAACGTAAATTAACATTTTGTTCCTTCATATGCTATCACCCATTATGTTTTGATATTCTGTGGTAGCTCGTTGGAGAGTAAGAGAGTATTTATATTGCAGAGAGAGCCGTCACAGCGATATGTGGCATCGACGTCAGGGCTCCAACTAAGGGTCTCTTTCAAATGCTGAATATTTTAACAGGTTCTTGTGAATATATCTTTATAGTTATGAGTTTCTAAATATAAAATTAAGACTACTTTATACAAAATGTGCAAATACATAGAATAAATACTAGACAAAGAATGGACTTACGCGACTTGTTTCCAGAAAGGAGCATATTATGAATATGTGAGAATATTCATTGCCCTTTCAAAATACCTAAAATTACATCTTCGAGGAAAAGATCTGTTCTTAAAAATTATCTATGCACCAAGGCAAATTACTTGGTTCAGGAAGTAATAGGTGGTGTAAAGGGAATGTAACATACAAGTATCTTGTACAGGTTTAATGTATCATCCCCATAAACAAATGGTTGTCACATTTTCTTGGATGAGTAATTGTATAATGTTGTGGATAATAGTTTTTAAAATGTTTTCCCCTTTCAGAGAAATGTTATAGATGTTATATGTTTAGTGTTGGTAATAAAAAGCATGTTTTGATGTATGGTGGTAATTAAAATGATTTATGTTGATTTGGTGAAGCTGTTTTCTGGATAACGCGTTCAATGTCTTAGAGCGCTGCTCAGTGATAGGACCAAAGGAACAGCACAAACTATAACTGGGTCGTTGACTTTGGAACAATGCAACATTTATACATTTTTTCACTTGTCTACAAATTTCTCTTAATCGTTTTCTCTAAAAATTAAGCCATAGAAACAGATTGGCACTTTCCTTACCTCGAGACCCTAGTGAGAGGATTATCCACTAAGGAAACCTGAAAGGTTGGACCACACATGTAACTCTGGTTAAGAGAAGCTTATATGTAACTATACGGAGTCACTAAGCTGCATTGCAACAATAAAGAGGTAAGGTAATAAGCAGCATACGCAGTCTTTAGGGTTACCTGTGTGGAAATTGTCGGGTTCCGTGGATTCATCTTGAAAGGGGTCGACAAACTGAAACATCATCTGAGGAAGCCTTCGTCAAGACGTGACTCCATGTGTTAGAGGGGGACTACTTTCCTTAAAAATCATATGATATTCTCCTGTTAGGGCAGCCATCTAGAAATGACTTGCATCACTTCTAGGAACTGTATGGCTTAACTTCAACAGATCATGTCCCGAATATCGCGATTCTATACAATAGTTATTGTTATTTAGATATGAAAAAATATAATTGCCACTGTACTATAATTAAAAACTAATTAAATGAAATGTTCTAGCCTTTTGTCAGAAGTCTATAGATGCCACCTACTTCTAATTAAAGTAATGTCACCTGTAGGTTTGCGCGTTAGAGTTTGATCTCTTGTTTTCCGTGTCCAAGACTGCAGGTTTGATACCACCTAGAGAAAATTGAGTTTAAATAGGGCAGCCTCGCAAGACCTTCAAATTTTATCGCTTCCTAAGATTCAGTAAATATTCTGCTTTTATGACAACTCCACACTGCTTGTAGCTTATAATAAGTCAATCTTAGGTTCATTAAAATGTGATTTTGCACTGATATATTTCGTAGCTCTAGAAAAGATCATATTCAATAAGAGAGCGGGTTAATGCACTTAAAGTGAATTTCCAAGTATATGGTACTTTATTTCATCGTGGTCGTGTTATAGAGTGTCAAACAGAGTTGTAAAAGTGGAGAGTAACAAAGAAGAAAGTCGTTTCCGAACCCCTGTTCATCCTCTACATTAGAGGGACACACCACTAAGTCCTGCAATACCTTCCTTTCTCAGTTTAGCTAACCAGAAGTCAGACAGTAACTGCAATTGAATCTTAAAATCTAGTAGATCACGAAGCACTTTGATGCTTCATTTCTGAAGAGAAGTCCACCTCGCAGATATACTCCATGACGTCACAGTTCTCGCGTGAATCTCCTTGCGTGGGGCGGAACTATGAAGCAATCGATCACCATGCCGCCGCCAGTAGCCTCCCGACCACCAGGATCGCGATAACTGTTCCTTGAGAGGTTCCACTTCTTAACCCTGCAACAAATGTTCCTATACTGAGACCACCAGTCGTCTCCCTTGCAAGGTATTTTTGGTTGCGGTATTTTAAGTATGGTTTATGATTCAAGAAAAAGGTTTAAATATACTCTTACCGATTAGGTCCACAGTTCCTCAAGCACTCAATCCCAGCAGTTTTAGAGGATTTGTATAACAGCTCCTCATTTGATCTCCAAGGGATGTATGGTCATAACCCTCTTTAATATACAGCGCTTTTAATAATCTAATTACTTCAAACCTACAGGGTTAGACTGGAGGTAACGCATGCTCTCTGGTCATGCATAGTTTCATTTTAAGGGACTCCGGGACTTTAGAGACTATGAAAGGAAGGCTGGTCACATCAGAAATATAGAAAGCTTTGACTATTGTTCCTATTTATTAATAAACACTACACTAGAGTACCTTTACATGATTTCCTGGTACTACATTCTCAGGCCTCTCAAGGAAATGCGGCAAACCGGATACTATCAAACTAAGCTTCAGAACTTCGCATGTACCTCAAAATGTACAGTAGAGCATCCCCAACTTTATGTTTAGTTGTACTTTTTACTGAAACATCCTGTACAACATTTACTATGAACAGGCGGTATCAAAAATCACTGTAATAGACAAGTAATTGGACTTTAAATATAACATCGAAGTTATAGTGACCTATAAGAATCTTTGTTGATGCAAAGAGAACTAAACGACTGAAGCAATACCTATTTTTCGACTACGGCCTACAAACCCGGAAGAAACTTGACTTCAAATGAAGCCGGCCGTGAAAGCTCAAGTAAGTAATTTAAGTAATTACCATAGGTTTAACATAATTGCATGACAAGTGAAATGTTGATATAACTAATTTTCTGGTAATATCCTGCAAAGCCCTTTTCATGTTGAATAACATTTGTAAAACTGGCAAAGCTCAAGAGAAAGAGCAAAGAGTACGACATTTCATAGACGTTGCATAGCAACATGCTTTTAAAATGTGACTATCGTTTTAGCTTTCTTTATCTCACAAGGAAGAGTTTATTTGAATTAACAAGAATAATAAACTCCTGTATGAATAGTTTGTGATAGCGGTTAGAGAAAATCTTGAATGCAACGCGGGTTTTGTGTTTAACGCCAGTTACCTACATGCGAAACCATAAACGGTATAATTGCGAAAGTAAATTTGGAAAGGAAGCGTTCCGGGTGTAAATTTAGGGTACTTCATAGACTTTGTCGATTATGAGGACTGAGTAGTAGCTGGTAGGAACTTCACAAGGGAATTATCACTGTGCTCATGCCTGTATGCGCTTGAGATTTTGATGGCATCATCCCTATTCTATGTGGGGCCTGTGTACCAAAATCATATGTAGAGTACAGCTGGAAGTACCCAAAAATGAGTCCTGAATACGCAGGAACATATAGACAACATTATAGGGAGGGATTGTTTACCCCTGACAGGCAACGATCTACACATGGCATACATAAGGAGCACCGTCCCCTAAACAGAGCTGACGAGGGATGTCCAGCAGCTACTTGCAAGTAGTCAGGCTTCTACTCCGCAGCAGATTTTGGTGCACATGGTTTATATACAGCAGGCATTATACTGTGACTTTGTGGGTTCGTGAAATGAAAAGTCCAATTACACCACTCAACAATGTTCTTTATTTCCACCGACTTACAGTTAAACACTTGCCAATTACACAGAATTACGTACTGCAACAATTACAATTCACCAGTTCGTCCGTTACAATTTCCTTGTACTCGCGGTTACGTAAGCTCCGGTACACATTCACAGTTACGCACAGTCTTCCGTTGCACAATCTTTCCGTTCATTAACACGTCACTGACTAACACTGCCTCCTTACACCAAGAACTGTCCTCACTCACACACACTAACCAACTGATTGACCAACTCACTGACTGACTAAACCAAAACCAACTCAACTCTGTCCGTCTGTAGCCCTCTTTATATAGGAATATCGCCGGTTTCTAGTGACCAGGAGAATGTTCCAGATTACGTAATTTCGAGAAACAGGTGTAGAGAAAACAGGCGACACAGTCATGTTTTTTCCCTGACCACAGCCTGTCACCACTACAAGACAAACGAGGAGGAGGTGTGGCTAACCGAACCTCCCCTGCCTTCCGCTGCCAGCTGCTTTCACAGGGTGCTCCAGCGCCCGCGTTACACTGCTCCCTCCTCAAAGCTGTTCGCCCCGAACAGCCCCATCGTAGCGTGCGAGGCGGTCCAGGTGTACCACCAGCATCTGCTCGGAGTCTCAGCCAGAAGTAGCGCTGCCGTAGTTTGTGAATCATTCGGTTCGCTCCCAGGTGTCCTCCTGAAGTACCGGCGTGCACTTCCTCCAAGACTTCCGGGACCTTGCTCCGGGGAAGTACCAACTGTCCTCTCTGCGCCTTCCCATCGGGTGACTCCCATACCCGGAACAGCACGCCCTATCTGGTCTTCAATGAGTCCCATTGGGCCCAGTGCGACTTTTAGGTGGCGCTCCTCGGTGCGATGTCCTCCCAGGTTGGTCTCGTCCCTGCGTCCACTTCCCTCAAGAGTGGCCCCAAGTCTGCGTCCGCCAGCTGCTCCCTCCTCAGGCCTGCGCTATCCCAGCCTTCAGCAGGCACTGCCACAACTACTCGGACTGCTGCGGCACGCTCCTTCTCTTCCACTCTTGTGCGCTCATGGCCGTCCTGGAATTGCGATAGGACACCTCCAATGCAATGGTCACTAGCGTCGGTGTCCACAATGAAGGCGCCACCCGGTTGTGGGAAACCCAAAGTTGGAGCACTGCACAGGGTCTCCTTCGGGTGCTGGAAAGCGTCTTCGGCGTCCTCCGTCCACACATAAGGCCGGTTTTCCTCCGTCAGGCGGGTGAGGGGTTTTGCGATGTTGTCGGACTTTTCCTCTAAATCATTAAGGCGGTCGTCTACTTGACCCTTCCGTTTGCCCAGGTTCGCGACGTCATCCCTCACGCCGGCCAACCGTTCCTCAAACTTGGCGGCGAGAGCCTCGTTCGCCGCCTTCATTTCCGTAGCCAGACCGTCATTCGCTGCTCTCATTTCCGTGGTTAACTCGGCCTTCATTTGTTCCATCTTCTCGGCGATGTTGTCCCTAGCCGTCCTGATTAGTTTCAGTTCCGCGGCCAGGTTATTTCTAGTCTCCAGCTTCTCTGTTAATTCGGTCCGCATTTCTTCCATCCTCCTGGTGATGTTGTCTTTAGCCGTCTTCATTTCTTTCAGTTCCGCTAAAATCTTTTCTAATGCTGCCTCCATCGTTGTAATGTTCGGTGATGTTGTTTTCCCGCTTCCTGACACCAGTGTGACTTTGTGGGTTCGTGAAATGAAAAGTCCAATTACACCACTCAACAATGTTCTTTATTTCCACCGACTTACAGTTAAACACTTGCCAATTACACAGAATTACGTGCTGCAACAATTACAATTCACCAGTTCGTCCGTTACAATTTCCTTGTACTCGCGGTTACGTAAGCTCCGGTACACATTCACAGTTACGTACAGTCTTCCGTTGCACAATCTTTCCGTTCATTAACACGTCACTGACTAACACTGCCTCCTTACACCAAGAACTGTCCTCACTCACACACACTAACCAACTGATTGACCAACTCACTGACTGACTAAACCAAAACCAACTCAACTCTGTCCGTCTGTAGCCCTCTTTATATAGGAATATCGCCGGTTTCTAGTGACCAGGAGAATGTTCCAGATTACGTAATTTCGAGAAACAGGTGTAGAGAAAACAGGCGACACAGTCATGTTTTTTCCCTGACCACAGCCTGTCACCACTACAAGACAAACGAGGAGGAGGTGTGGCTAACCGAACCTCCCCTGCCTTCCGCTGCCAGCTGCTTTCACAGGGTGCTCCAGCGCCCGCGTTACAATACCATCAAATTTTCAGGTGTATAGCAGTGCGAGTAGAGTGAT
Organism: Mantis religiosa; assembly: GCA_030765055.1. Classification (NCBI taxonomy): domain Eukaryota; kingdom Metazoa; phylum Arthropoda; class Insecta; order Mantodea; family Mantidae; genus Mantis; species Mantis religiosa. Next base: position 71,415,466 of record CM060959.1, read on the forward strand.
AGTTTCCTTGTCAGCATCAGGGGACGTCCTTTGTGGGTTTGAACCACAGATTTCCCGTTCACGTGTGTGGTCCCTGCCTTTGAGCCACTTTTCCTATGTCGAAGTATGTATCCCAGAAGTTTACATGGTGTATATGGTAATACCATACCCTTCCAGAGTTAAAACTTTGTCTTAATGGACGAGAGCCTAAATGTGATTACAGGCTCCTATCAGAGATTGGGACTTAACAAGTGAGCTGTTAGGGGTAAGGGGATTAATAAGCTTTAATAAGTCTTCTCGGTACCTTCAGGAGACTGCGCCTATAGCTTCTTACTTTTGTATTCAAGAGATGTTTGTTACTGGTAGAATTTATGCTGACTTGCATGGATGAAGACTCCTTTAGCATCCTGCTTACAAAAGTGCTGCCTAGTTGAATGCCAAAGTTACCGGAAATATATTAGCGATCTCATGATTTGACAGTCTAATTTACAAATTCCTGCATCTTATCACATTCTCATGTACTGGAGTGCCGAGGATTTGTGTATAGCGTTTCCAACACAATTTCCAACCAGATTACTGCATAAATCAAATCAAAACAAAGAACAAATAAATGAAGGTAGCCTCTGTGCTGTGGGCATAGCATGTCTGCATCACGTTCAAGAGGTCCTGACTTCTAATCTCGGTCAGGGTGACTTATCAGGGCGTTTCTTTTGAGATTTTACCATATACTGAATGTTGGGTAATTCTAAGCTCTATGGACCCTGGGTTCATTTTGAGCATCATTTCATCCATTTCATTCATAGTCCAGTATGACCAAAGGTTGGAGGACTTAATTAAAAATAAATAAATGAAACTTATTAATCATCATACAGTTTGCGAAACATACTACGCTTTAGTTTGCGGAAGGTTTTGGGAAAAACATAAAATAGTTACACTACTGATCAGACATTAAATTGAGAGCAAAAAGAAATAAGATTGAACTGTTAGTAGGTTACAGGCAGGGATATGAAGGTAACGTGCAGACAGCACTCGTCAGACCAGTTTTATTGTCATCTGTGATCCTTGTTCACCGTTGTTTATATTTTTTGTAATGACTAATGGTTTTGAGCATAAATGACTTAATGTCAACTGCTTAAGAATTCTTACATCCGGTAATGATAAAATGAGTTCCTAATTACCGTACATTACTTCCTCGCAAGAGATGGTAGTCTGATAGTATTAACTCTAACTGTAAACTAACAGCATTAGTGACATGTTGAAGCTTTATACGAGAAACAAAAGACTGGAGTATCACACTGTGTGCTTTAATAATATATACATGCGTGCTACAGTTTACATTAGGGACATGGTTTAACAGAATATCTAAGAGAAAATGATTTAGTTTAGGTTTTTAATGTAAATTTATTTCTGTTTCAATATACTTTAAATTTGAGCAAGAATTGCATATCGTACAGAATCATAAATGTGTTTCAGTTGAACTGAATCTCACTTATAACGACACAAAGAACAACATGCCGATATTTCTAATAATATGGAGGCTTACTATATAACTCTTAAAATCACAAAGTACCACGCAAAACTGGGTGGAAATAAGTAAAATTCCCACTGACCTAAGAATAAACATTTTCTCTAGAAATTAGAGTCTGAAAACAACAAATCTTGGTGGGAAAACCAACATCTCAGCACCACTGTTCTTGTATTAGACTAATCGGGAAGCGGCAGCAGACAGAATAGCTGCACCTGAGCTCTCTATCCTGAATTTGTTGTGACCAGAAGGACCACGCTTTAGACGTCACAGTATAGGACACTATGAGAGCCTAGTACCTTTAGTTACAGTGTCTTGGATAGATAATGAACGATTTGGTAGTCTATTCCCGAGCGCTGAAGAGCTTCTATTGGATTTACTGGAAACTCAGATATGATGATGAAGAAAGTATGTTCCTTTAATATAACTTTATCACAGATGTTAAACAAACTCGTCAAGTTGTGCGCGGTGCCACAGATCTCGGATGTGTTGCCGAACAGTTGTACTTTTACGAAACATGGTTGACGCATCGAGTCAGTGATGACTGATGAATTTGTCCACCGGATCCTTTGTCGTAGAGAGGTAAATTTGGGACAGTATTTATTGGGAAGCGGCGTGGCTCTCATCCGAGCTGATGGATTTATGTATGCCGACGCTTGTACAAATTTTGCATAGGGTGATGTGGTTTGTGGTACGGGTAAGGGTTTGTGGGCACGAGAAAGTTGTCTGTACACAATAGCAACAGGTTCATTATCATCATCTTCAAGGATAAGGCACTTTGACCCGTTCCCTTCTCTTCAAGAGCCTACTGATTCTTCCAGCGTAGAGCTGGGCGTCCCACATTTCCCTTTCCCTTCGGCATATAATCTAAAACTCTTCTTGGAAGTCGTTCCGCGTCCATCCTTAAAATATGACTTTTCCATTCATTTTTGTTATTTATTCTTTTACTGTTAAGATTAAAAATCTCAAGCTCTTCTCTTATTTTTTCGTTTCTTACGTGGTCTATTCTTTTATAACCTGCCACGCTTCTCAAAAATCTCATCTCTGCCGATTCTAGCTGTTTGCGTTGATTCTTTGCCAGTGTCCATATTTCGGAACCGTATGTTAACGTTGGGACTGCCATTATCTTATAACATTTCATCTGTGTTTCATTTCGTGTTTTCCTGTTCAGTGTTCTTATTATAGTCCCACACATTTGACTGAATCTGTTTAATTTCACCTCCATATCCTTGTTGTTATTTGCTACTGCCACTGTGTAGCCTAGATAGCTAAAACTATTAACCGTTCATTATCATACTGCGCTGTATTAATGCACTGCTCTGGGGTTAGTTATTATTATGTATGATTTTTATTTAAAAATAATATTTTAAACTCACCAGAATTTTTACAGTCCTTGTTATCTTGAGTTTGTATTGTACCATACCGGCACTGACAGATACCGTTCATGCAGTAGACGTTTTCCACCTTGCCAGACTCCAGGAAACACTGATTCTTTTCTGTACATTCCTGACCCAGAGCTGAAAATATAAAAAATCTTATTACTTGATACCATCTAAACTGATAAAATTACCCAAACCTCAAAGGAATACAATATTTAAAACAATACATCATGTTACACACACGATACAGTTGTTGGTAAAGCTAAATGCTGATCTAATTTATTGATTTATAATTTTCTTTCCTTATTACATTCTTACAGTAAGCAGAGGATGTAGTTTTCCACTCAAATTTTTTTTATCGAGATTTCAATCGACATAGGTGTTTGTACATTCCAGAACTCCCCCCCCCCCAAAAAAAAAACATTTTTAGAAAAGAATTCTCTCGGCCTGTGAATATATGTTTTTCTGTGAACAGTAGAACTCCAAAATCGCTTAAATGCCAAACTTCATATACCAACATTCTTCTAAGTATGCGACACGAATATTTAAAAAAGATGAAGAAACTTCCACCCTGAACTAACCTTCACATCCAAACATTTTCGAAAACTTTGTTTCTATGAAAAATTACCCAAATGATTTTTTTTATTCAATTAGCTACAATATGTTAAAGATAGACAAATTAAATGTACGTATATCTTTAATTTCGTGGACTAAATGGTCTTTGAAGTTCTTTTCATTCGGAAATAGTTTTGTATAATTGGTAAAATGTTAGAGGCAGATCTCTTTAAAGAACACAATTTATGTTAAATATGTTTTGCTAGAGTTAACCATTTCCAAAATATTCCTTTTTAATAATTTGAATTTTCCAACACGTAATTTTTACAAATGGAAGGGCTTATTGCTTTTTTCTCCACAGACAACCAAATTTCAAAACTCTCACATAGCCACCCCCTCTTACAAATTTGACTGTTCTTTAAACTACCTCGTTCCCCGGAGTTATTGCACCTAGTACAAGAAAATATACATTAAAGCAATCGCTACAATTTTTCATCTGAATTGACATAAAGTAGATGGAAGGAAAAAAAAAAAACGTTTTTAAAAATATTTTTGCAGGTGAGGGCAAAAAGTCAAACGATAGTAAAATATCAGATTATTTAAAATTTTAGTTTATTATTACGGGAATATAAAAAATAGCACCAGACCTAACTGAGAAAATCCCATTATGGTTAGGGGATAAACCAGTTCAGGCGTACACTTGAAAAAAAAGGGTGATCCGAAGAGGAAAAAGAGAACTTTTGGAATGTTTGCTCGATCCTTAGAAAGTTTTCCTCCCATTTTGCACAAATCACTCGCGCGAAAGTTAATTACATCGTACCAAAAGTTGGGCCGAAGGAATACCTCTCAATGGTTTTGGAATTTGATTATACCGGTAAGTAAAGGCCGGAGTCGTGTGCATTTTTCCATAGGTACACTACCCATGGACTGTACTGTTATCGGTCACGCATGTAAAGTTTGGCTATAACAACCGCCTCACTGCCAGAAGAAATGAAACTCGTGTTATACTACATCTTAACCTTGCGTCTGCATACATTTGCAAGGCAATGCATCACTAGTTCGCAGAGGACTATGCTACATTGTTTTCGACGTTTGCACATTTGATGACCGTGTTGTACATCTTATGTCATTCATACTCTGTGTCCAGCTAAATTGTATCGCGTGCGATCCCACATCCCTCCGGCCTATACTGATAAGGCAATATTTATCCTAATGTTAATAAACTTGATGATAACAGTATATTATTTTTCCATCATTTTTGCTACCAGGAAAATATTAATGTCATCGTGGTTTAATAATAATAATAATAATAATAATAATAATAATAATAATAATAATAATAATAATAATAATAATAATAATAATAATAATAATAATAATAATAATAATAATAATAATAATAATAATAATAATAATAATAATAATAATAATAATAATAATAATAATAATAATAATAATAATAATAATAATAATAATAATAATAATAATAATAATAATAATAATAATAATAATAATAATAATAATAATAATAATAATAATAATAATAATAATAATAATAATAATAATAATAATATAACAATAATAATAATAATAATAATAATAATAATAATAATAATAATAATAATAATAATAATAATAATAATAATAATAATAATAATAATAATAATAATAATAATAATAATAATAATAATAATAATAATAATAATAATAATAATAATAATAATAATAATAATAATAATAATAATAATAATAATAATAATAATAATAATAATAATAATAATAATAATAATAATAATAATAATAATAATAATAATAATAATAATAATAATAATAATAATAATAATAATAATAATAATAATAATAATAATAATAATAATAATAATAATAATAATAATAATAATAATAATAATAATAATAATAATAATAATAATAATAATAATAATAATAATAATAATAATAATAATAATAATAATAATAATAATAATAATAATAATAATAATAATAATAATAATAATAATAATAATAATAATAATAATAATAATAATAATAATAATAATAATAATAATAATAATAATAATAATAATAATAATAATAATAATAATAATAATAATAATAATAATAATAATAATAATAATAATAATAATAATAATAATAATAATAATAATAATAATAATAATAATAATAATAATAATAATAATAATAATAAATACAATATTATATAGTACTTGCTTTGTTATATGGAAATAATAATTAAAGCAGAAGGACGAAGGAAAAGAGTTATCTGACTGGCCCCGGGTTCGATTTCCGACTAGGCATTGGAATTTTTCTCCGACTGTCTTCCTCAGAGTCCAGAAGTGTGAATCAGAGTGCGAATGTGTACCTGATCTAATGATTAAAAAGAAAATCTAATAGGCGATATGTTACAAAGGATAACGGCCGCTTACATGACCACTGCAGTTAAAGGCGGGGTATAAACGGAACACAAAAAGAGATATCTTGAAATTTGAGGGGCTGCACAAGAAAGGTCTAATAAGAAATATAAAAAATAATTTAAGAATCAAAGCAAAGGATTTGAAAGACAATACTGAAAGAAATAAGTGTAACTGAAAGGAACATATAAAAAAAAACGTCCAGAATCGTACCTAAACCTCAAGAGAAAGGTGCTAATGACAGACTATTAGCCTAATCCCTGAAATGAAGAAGAAGAAGAAGAAGAAGAAGAAGAAGAAGAAGAAGAAGAAAAGAAAAAGAAGAAAAGAAAAAGAAGAAGAAAACCGAGTCATCATCTGATGCGTCCTACAAATTGCCATACAAATTAGATACTAGAACGGTAATGGTCAAGTATTTACCCTCCTATTTGGAAATAGCCATTTTAGTTTTTATTGAAATTACCACAGTGCAATATGTATAAATTGACCTTCTAAAATTACTTTCATAACCAAATTATCCAAAACAATATTTATTGAGCACTTACTTCGCTTCTCTCGGCAGAATCTCTCACGAAAATGGAACCCATTTGCGCATGTGCAACCCACTTGTGGTCCTCCGCAGATTGCGTTCTCTCCCATCCGATGGCACTGTTGGTCTTCCAGACAAGGGCCACCATAGTCTTGAGTTTCTGTTACATGACATAGGAAATTTAAATAATGTAAATGTTGCACAAAAATAAACTTATAATTGTTAATTTTCATGCTGATGGTTTGTTTACAGTGTCCTCTTATTATGATGTAATATGAACCTTTTAGTTTTTGAATTATTCAAATTGTTCTGAAAAAAAAATAAATAAGTTTTTATAATGTACCTGTTCTCATAATATATTATTATCTATAGAGACTAAAAAGAGAGAGGCAGATATATTAATGAAACGCTCCTGAGCAACTATATGGTAGAGGAAAATTCATGGGTTTCTGTAAGGCGTTTATTCTTGCCATATGTATGTTTAGAACATATAATTATAATTTCACACATATTATATAATATAGCATTTTCGATGTGTATAGTTTAACGACAGAACCATAATTTGAATACTGAGTTATGAAGAGCCTGAAAAACATTTACTGCATTGTATTTGAAATTAAATCGTATTTTTATTTGTATTATCTAAATGACACATTGTACTGTTAACTATATCAGCTACATATAACTAGTAAAGTAACTAATTTTGTTCCTAAAATTATTTAGATATTTATGATATTTGGATTTCTCTAGAAATGCATGTTTCAAACTCCATTGAATTAAAATATGGAGCATCAAGAACGAAAATTCAGCATGTATATCCATTTCATTAAAAGTTAACTTCTCCAAAATTACCACACAAATATTTAAAGAAAAGGAATCGGTACAGGAAGGAGTTGAGGAATGTTTTTCATTTGTTATTTCATATACTGACATAAACCTTGAATTCTATGTGGATAACCTGTAAATGTCATTTAGTTTGGTTGTTTGAAATTAGTATATTTAAACAATCCAGGAAAAATGTGGAGCCTTTTAACAGAAGTCTTGTTCAACACATCTTATTCATCTCATTAGCCATCTGAGAATCAGGTTTGAAAGTTGGCTTCTCTCCCCCCCCCACTCTTTCTTGTGCAATAACTTTTACAACGAATAAACATTTAAATCAGTTTGTGCAGGTCATATATAACATTTATTGCTTTGAGAATTTAAAACAATTCCTGTAAGAAATATATCGTGAATAAAGTAAAGTTTAGAATCATTTTTTGATGAAGGAAGTCATGAGGAAGTATCAGTTCAGGTATTTTTAGTTCTGAAAATATTTAGTTCATCTAGTATAGGACTGTTTCATTATTTTGGCCATAATCTTCAGAGTAAGATATTAGGCTTTTACAACATAAACTACGAATCTTATACCATCTTATGTGAGTTAATTCTTCACAGACGTTAAGAAAATTAAGTCATTATAAAGCATGAATGAGTATAAATGTACATAATTAAGGACACTTTAAAACCTCATAAAGCTCTGAAGGTAACAAATTATTATTCTAAATATTTTAAAAGTGTTTTCTTTAAAAATAACCAAAATGTTTTGAACTCTCTTAAGTAATTAATTAATGCTTACCTCTGAGGCATTGATCGTTTGCTTTGTTGGGGACAAAACCTTTGTGGCATTGACATTTGTTGTCAAGGCATGTTGCCCACTTGACAGCATTACAGTTGCTGGTTTCAACACAAGGGCCATCCAAACCTGTCAATAGCATGAACGTGTTAACGTAATGGCTAAACACCCAGAACATAAAATTAACGAAACTTGTTAGTTTAGTTCTTTTATCCTCATTATGAATTCTAACTGCAACTAAAATATATTATAAAATTAACCTAGTGATTTAGTACATCTGTATTAAAAAGTAAGTACATATCAGGTGTAAACAAAGACTTTACTACCAGCACCTTTTAATTAATTGCTGCTGTGGAGTGATTTCAGATTGAGGATCTCTTGACTTAATATGTGTGTGATAGACCATTATCAAAATGAGCGTCTTGATTTGATTAATTCTCAACGGATATATAAAAATCTATAAAGGCAATTAACTCAGTAGCAAAGCTATGTTAGAAAATTTCAAGAAGTACTTATAGATTATACCAAACCCTGCTACTACAATTCATATTGATGGTCAAAATATTTACCAGCTTTATTGCACCAAAGTAGCAGCTCTCGAGCCTGTGTAGCTAATTTGACTAAGAAAGGGTAGAGCCAGACTGAAAAATTCAATGCCATAGCCGGGATTTGAACCACGGATCTTCTGGTCTCCGTCCAGCTGCTCTAACCATTGAGCTACTATGAACAACGTGCCGATGACATTCAATTCTCCAACTGACTCGTATTGGAGAACTATCTCTCTCTCTCTCTCTCTCTCTCTCTCTCTCTCTCTCTCTCTCTCTCTCTCTCTCTCTCTCTCTCTCTCTCTCTCTCTAGATACAACGGACTCGTATTTTCCCGTAAACCACTAGGAGTTCTCATAAACACTTAAGACAACTACCTTAATGGCGACTTACAACATGTAGGTATGTTAAGGCCCGGGCTTTGTAGTTAACCACTATTAGGTAACATTAATGGTAATTAATTGTTCTTTCACACTAGCCGTATGTAGGACGCACTATGAAAGGGTAGAGGCAGACTGAAAAATTCAATGCCATAGCCGGGACTTGAATCACCGATCTTCTGGTCTCCGCCCAGCCGCTCTAACCATTGAGCTATTATGGCCAAAGTGCTGATATGACATTAAATTCTCCAACTGACTCGTGTTGGAGAACTAACTGATATATATGTATATATATATATATGAAACCACCTAGATGCAATGTACTTGTTAAGGTACACTGTCATCATCGTGCAATCGAAGTTCAATTCATTGTTAAAAATACACATACGATTGTGGTTTGTCCCACCCTGTCTTCCGTTTGCTTAACATTAATGATCATTTATGTATACTGCTTGAATAAAACATTTGATTTCCACAGTTGTGGCCTATCTCTTTTCTTCGCGACTAAACGTCATAATAAAAATTCGCGTGAAACAGCCCTTTTTTGCCGGAATGATTCACTTACAGGTGGTCGAACGCAGTAATCTCTGTACTCACAGCTATCGTCTTAAAAGCACCACCCTTGATTTCATATCAGAAACCGTCGCACTCTTGAATACTTGCTTGTGAGGCAACTGGGATTTTCAAGAGTTGTAGAATGTTCCAGAGTTGGTTAGAGGGGAAAATGTCAGCAGTTTCTGGTTATATCTCGATAGTGATTGTTGTATATACGCTGGACGTGAGCTACTTATCTATCCGTATATATCTACAGGTGTCATCCAATAGATAGCTGTCACATAACTATTAAATAACATAAATTCTACATGATTTTTACTAAATTACTGCATAGCATCCACTCCCAGACTGTTTTTGGAAAAAGTCACGTGCCGTTACCATTAAGAAAAAATAATCGAAGTTCTCTGATTTGTAATGTTAGATATTTTCTTTCTTTATGAAATTATTTAGATACCCCGACAACGAAACTGATTACAACGTAAAAGCAAGGAAATTAAAGTAAAGTTTTCCTACACGAAAAGGATTGGTATCCATAAAATTTAATACATGCATCTGTAGAATTAAATAAATGTTATTCAGAAGTGTTGACACTGTTTCCTCATTTACGATACATAACTGTGTATAGTATTTCATAAACAGCAGTTAAAGGAAAAGCACACACAGAAACTGTTGTTGCTTTTTAAATTCTGTCTTCCCTTTTTCTGAAGTGTTACGTCTATGTATATATTCCTTGTAATAGAGTGCAGTTGGACTGTTTCTATACACTCCAGAGTGCAACAACTGCAGTAAAACCTTCCAAATATGCCAGAAACTTGGAAAAATTTAAAATAAATTTTGAATCGGAGCTGTTTTCCATGTAAAATTATACTCTAAGCAGCAAAACTCCCTAACGGGGAAACGGAAATATTTTTCAGGAATCGTTGGCGTAAATAGCCTGATTAAAACTGAATACCTTATATGTAATGGGTTACAATGTACATATTTTAAAAACTGCAATAGTTTTGAGAACGACTGCACTTGCACCGAAGTTCCATGTACCATAAAGTCATTCTGTAATCCTTCGGGGAAAAGGAAAACAAACCATTAGCTCGCCCAACTCTCTTCCAACACACCCGATAAGGGTACAATTGTTTTGCAGTGTGTTCAATACAAGTTTCGTTGCTGCAACTGATCAAGTAAGAGTGGAAGAAAACTGTAAACTTTGGTGCTTTTTAAGTGTGCACACAAATTCTGTAAAATGAGTTCTATACATGACATTATCACTAGAGAAAAAAATTATGGTTATTGAAGAAAACGTAAAGAACAGACGTACAGCTGAAGAATTAAGTACATTGTTTAAAGTGAGCAAAACTCAGATTTATGCAGTTTTGAAAAATAAAATAAAAATTGAACACGAGTGGCTAAAGGGAACATCAGGGCATTTTAAACGTATCACAAAATGTGCAGAGTGTGAGGAAGTAAATCATGCTGTGTTTGAGTGGTTTTTTAGTGCGGGCGCTAAAGGAATTCCCATTTCTGGAGCATTACTTCAGACTGAAGCTTTAGACAGCAAGAAAATTAGGCAATGACAATGTCAGAGTTTTCAATGGATACCTTGAGAGTTTCAAACATCGCCATAACATTGTTTAGAATGCTGTGTGATGAAGCAAATGGTGTAAATATGCAGACAGTTGAAGATTGCAAAGGGAAAGTTGAAAACAGAGAAACTACACGATAAACTATAATTATTGTTCGTAAGTTGAAAATATAGTACACAATACATATCAGCTTATTATTATTTACACTTCATTTTATATTACTTATTCACTGTAAACCTGTATTTAGCTTCTGTAATTTCTTTCTATTCAAACACAATGCTCTGTAAGATGGAAACCTGTGTGTGTGTGTGTGTGTGTGTGTGTGTGTGTGTGTGTGTGTGTGTGTGTGTGTGTGTGTGTGTGTGTGTGTGTGTGCGTGCGTGTAGTGTAGTGTTTAACGCCCGCTTTTACTACATACGGCACCGCAGGCTGGTGACACTGATGATGCATGAGATGAAGATGGAGCACCGGTGGAATGAGATGGCGGGGGAAACCTGAGGTCCCGGAGAAAACCCGCCCCAACGCCGTGTTGTCCATCACAAATCTCACTTTGCGATCGCCTGGGATTGAACCCGGGTTACCTTGGTGAGAGCCAAGCGGTCTAACCACTGAGCCACGGCGTGGCCAGGAAATCTGTGTAAAAAGAAATTTAATGCGGGAGCTATCGTTTTCGGTTTTAGAGAGTTTTTACTAAATTTATATTCTGTGAAGCAATATAACTATTTTATGTATATGGCATTCTCAACTAAAAGGAGTGATCTTATTGCGAGCGTGTTCGTTTATAACTCGAAGGATGGAGTGGGGTAGTAACCCAGCTCCATCCAGTCAGTGAATAAACATTGCGTTAGAGATAGATTCACATCTAGCTTAAGTCAAACAGAGACCCCACCTGATAGGAGCTGGTTCTTCTTTACTGCTCTAAACACCTTAGTTACGATGTCAGTTTGATTATGAAATAAACTATGGCCACCACGCCCCTAGAATAGATGCTTCAACAGTTGCCAAAAAGGGAATAATACTGTAGTCGATAGGATCGGAGACTTCAACAGGCCCTGTGGAAGTGCTAATAGCTGGCCAATGTTATCAATTACTGCTAAGTGGGACAAGCGATGGCTGTGACCCAAAATCCCGCCCTAACCACTGCTGTGTTTACGTATTCATATATTCGCACTTTATCGATGAACACGGCTCGTGGTCGCGTGACTCGCTCCTACAGATTAGGTCTACCGCACGACATAGCATCTGATACGTACGTACCACGGCGTACCCAGCACTGGCTAGAAAACTGTAAACAAATATGGAACTACTCCCGCATGTTACTGATTTTATTCTAAATTATTAAAACTTATACCTGCTTTACTGCTTTTGTAAGTCAAGTTTGCTGTTGCATATAAAATTTATACCTCTGTTCTATATTTCCAAATCTATTTTCTATTTTTGGCATCCCAAAGGTGATCCCAATACGATTTTTTGAGCTGAATTCGAAAATAATCTGCATTTTCTCCCATCACGTCAGGTTTTAAAATTATTCATAATAACAGAAATAAAATTAAAGCTTTTTGAAGCATAATAAAAGTTACTTTCAACAAGAATTTTGTATGAAACGCTAGGCCATAATTACAATTTGTTATTTACCACTAATTAATAATAACTATAAGCACATTCATAACCTTACCTCAATATTGCATTTCTCTTTGACCTTCTCACATGTTGTTCAGAGCAGCTCCTTTTTAAAAATCCAAAGCTAGTCATCCATCAAATGAACACTCCACTTCCATAGATACCTCATTTCTATATTTTTCATATCCTGGTGAAATATCTCAACCTGTTCCTCACTAAAATCTTCTAAATTATCAAGGAAATAATTTAGATATGAATGAAGGAAATTTACTTTGACACTCAAGTTGCAACCAATCTGTTTGAAGCTTTGTAATATCACTTTCACTATATCATAATTTGGGACTTTTTTATTTCCAAGGAAATTAAAAACAACATATCTGAAAGCATTTCATGAATCCTTCACTTCTCGAACTAACTGTACATCATTACCTTTAGAGTTTTTGCCCAACAAATACAACAGCATTATTTTTTCACAGGATAATAAGGAAATGTAACAGAAAGTCATTTAAAGTAATCACTCTGTTTAACTAGAGTTTTCAAAATTTCGTCATTAAATCTAATTTTGAGGAGAGATGGCAATAATACTTTTGAGGTATCAGTAAGAGGTTCACTTTTTATATTCTTTTTTGCCCAATGTTTAATTAATTCTACGTCTGTGTTCTCACCTAGCTCTACTATCCCATTCACATAAGAAAAGTATATTTTGTCAAATCAACCAAGCTAAGTAATACTCCAATAATCTTGAAATCTCCACACACTAGCCATAAAGTTTTTGTGCCGTTGTTTTTGTAAAAAAAATTTAACATTCTATCAAAAGAAGGGAACGTAAGGATCAATGTTTACATTATGAAGCAAAACACCTTTAACACTTTCCCAGAAGAATCTATGAAGAAACTCCACCCTTAGGAATTATTAATTTTAAGGGGAAAATACATTTTTGTACATCCTCTAGGGTGGATATAGTTAGTAGATATTAACAAATATAAAATATATAAATATAATGATATAAAATATAAACATAATAATTCTTATATTATTTCATATTCCAAGTAATAACGTTGAAATTATAAGCTAATAAGACTTTCTAACAAACAATAAGCACAGGGAAATATTAGAACATTACGAAAAAATTCAAAATATAAAATTTTGAGTTGCAAAAATTTCTGATGTGGTACGCAAAATGGACTTCAGTTTTGCAATCAGTGTAAAATTGCGATTTTAAAAAAAACTAAATCCACGCAGAAAGGTATAATAGAAATTAAACATTTTGGCTACTCCTGAACCTAAAAAGGTATTCATAGAAAATCGGATATGCTACATTCATGTGAATTTCTCTGGCATTGTCGTTTATTACTTGCTCTACCACGTATAATAAGCAGAGGAAGGATATCAGATCACGGCACAAATGTATGTGTTCAAGACCCCTGTACTTATAAAATATTTTTAGAAAAGTGTATTCATCCTATTTATTTTTTGAATTGTACTTCTATACAGATATACACACAAATGGACCCCTTTTTTAAAATGCTGTTGTATATTCAATTTATTTAGGTGAAATGCTGAATAATTTAGCATAGATAAGGGAACCCTCGTAAGAAAGGGATGGAGAAAGAAAGAGAAGCATATCTCAAAACACCAAAATTCGTATATGAATAGAAAGTTACTAAACGGTACTCATTCCGAAACTAATAATTTGTATAAATTTAACCCACATTAATAGAATATGAATGTAGCATAGAATTAACTAATGAGATTGTTCAGTCCTAATATGTGAGACTTCCATTTGGAAATTCCCTTTGGTACGGACTCTACGAAAATGGATTTCTTAGGTGTTTCCTAGAGTTAGTTGGCGAATGCTGGGTTGGTGCCTGTCCCCACATTCCACTCATTTCATGCTTCATGTGGGCTTACAGACTCCCTAGGATCAGTTAGTGCCGTACAAACGGTGCAGGTACTTGTCCTTTAAATGTTGTTCTTGGCCCTGTTATTCACCTAACTCTTGGCACCTTTTTTATTTACCCACGTCCTTCAAAATTGTCATATCGGACGATGAATGGAATGGGTGAAATTATGCTCAAATGAGCCCAGGGTCCATTAAGCTTAGAGTAACCCGACAGTCGTATTTCAGGATAAGGGAAAACCCCGAAAAAATCTTAATCCAGGTAACTCACCCTGACCGAGATTCGAACTCGGGACCTTCTTGAACCTAAGGCAGACTCGCTACCATCTACGCTACCGGCGGCAGTGGCTCTTGACACGAAAAGCAGATCATAAAGAAGGAGGAAAAAGGTTAGGTGTTTAAGGATTTATTTATATGAGAATTTTAAAAAGTGATTTTTCTGTTTACATTTTATTGACAGTGCCAAATTGAGTACTCCTGAGGCTGCCAAGCGATTCCTTCCAGAACAGGCGCCCACTTCAAACATACGCCTGCTTTTTGTGTTTCTCAGAATGCTTCTGGCGGCTTTATTTAAAGTACATATACCAGTTGTGTTTTATTTAGTATGGTATGTATTTTCTTCTAAACTTGGAAATATAATTTAATTACTATGTTATACCACCTACGGTATATTTTATGAAATTATTGTTTAGTGATTTAGAAGATTTTAATGATAAATGGCACCCCATTAACTCTCAGGGCTCTTAATTTGTGAAGTGGCAGGATATTCGCCGTAATAGAAACTTAGATATTGATGAAAAGTATAGGAATTACTTGTGCATGTTCTATTTTTGATTTCCTTAACCTTCATTTCACAAATTATGGATATGTTGTTGCCCCTAAATTGTTATCTTTTAGTGGTGAACAATAATATCGGAATGGTTCGGTAATTTTAATATAATAACAACTTAATTGTAGAATAATATACAATATTTAAAATGTTTAAAATTCCACACCTGGCATTATCATCATTATTATTAATTTAAACATATAAGACTATGAAATTTAATTCACATTAAATTGAACAAACCCCTACACACATTTCAATAGCTCCTTCAGCACCGACAACCCTTAAAGAAACCAACCCAGTATCGGACGCAGCAATTCCGGATTTAGAAGTCAGAAGCTGACCATAAAATCAGTTGCATTCGGTAAAATTGGTATAATTTTGTTTCATATTTTTAAATGTTGCTTGGTGTGGGGGTTTTTACTCCTGGACTTCCTTCGCTGCAGCATTGTGCCTATATTAGCACATCTGATATATAACTCATTTTGTTCTTCTCTAGTCGTAACTCAGTTGTTATTAACACGAATGAAATTACACGTGAAGGAAACAAATGAATCGAAGTGCTTGCTTTTAGCGAACTAGAACGCTTCAAGTAAAACAAAAGATACCCAGAGGTTCCTAGAAAGAGGAAACAGATCGTTTGCGGGAAATAATTTGAATTGTAAACGGGGAATATTCACGCGACGGAGTTCAGCAGCAGATATCGAGACGTTTGCACGTGTCATATAACAAAACAATAATTTATTCCTATCTCTGGAACAAAAATTTTTCTTGCAATTTTAATTATTGTTATTCATAAAAACGCCATAAACCTTCTTTTTAGCTTTTCTACCGTTTGTATATGATGGATGATGAACTATTATATTACAACCAAATATTTTATACACAGATTAAATATGAAATGTATGCTTTGATGTTCTCACAGCCCAAGAACGTTTTGCTGAATAACCTTCGTGAAGGGAGCACAAAAATCGAAGTTACTTGAAAAGCAAACTTGGTATTCATGTGAGCTAAAGGATTTTTAGGAAATTTCTCCCCCTTCTATCTTTTACATTGGAAAGATTGCGTTATTTTTAAAGAAAGTTTCCAACGAATTTGACATATTGATATGACTAATAAAATGTATATGTGGGATTTTCTGTAAATAGCCTGGACACTTTCCTTCATCCTGTCTGAATCTTGAATAATTTATATGATAGGATACAGATATAAATAGAAGTTTAATTCAAGTTTGTATAAATTTTTTATGGTTAGCTATTTTTAAAAGATTTCATGCTGCAAGTTTTTTTTAGTTTACGTCCTCCAATATTAAGTCATATCGGAAAATGAATGAAATGTGTGAAAATGATGCTCAAATAAGTCAGGGGACCATGGAGCTTAGGATAAGGGAAACCCCCGAGAAAACCTTACCAGGATACTCACCCTGACCAAGATTTGAACTCGGGACCGCTTGAGCGTGAGGCAGACACGCTATCTATACTACCGAGGCGGGTGGTTCATGCCGTATAGTCGCATTTTCACTAATAGAAATTCGTAAAATTATTTATTTAATCTTATATTATTTTGTCTTTTTTTGCAAGAGAAGTTTACTTCCATTCTGAATTTATTATTCTGCGATTTTGATAAATATTTGGAACATCAGATTTGTATGTGAATACATGTTTAATTTGGTTTTACTTGTGACACTGGATTAAATTATGGAATATGTTTCATATTCTTCTCTGTTTGTAAAGTTCTTAGTGCATGTAATTGGATATTTCCGATGTTGCTACATATTTCACGTTTACTAGCATCGAACACTTAATACAGGCATTTTACATTGAAAGTAATATTTAGAAATATTAGTGTCAAAATAATAAAGATTTCACGATGGGGATTCAAACTAAATTGAGAGTACCCCTTTAAAGTATGCAAGAAAATTGACTAATAAATTGTCCACTGTTTCAGAGATCAATTTTCATATTAATGTTTTATTTGAATAAATATACTCAAGATCAAAATGTAGCCCTTTATTTTTTAATTTATGCAATAACTCCAACTATGTTTTGCACTTATCTAATAGTTTAGTCTTCACTGTATATTATCACTGTAATTAGATGTACCTCCTATGAGTAATGTTATTACATCAGCTAGACTTTCTGAAGGCAATTTTTCCAGAGCTATTTTGTTCTTTTGAATGATTCCAACAACATTTGTAGGCGTGGAAATATCCTTTCGGCATACAGACTTGATAATCGATGTCATTAACGCACACCTAACATTTGGAAAACATAACTATTGCATTTATGCTGAAACCGAATTACGATACGAATGACATTTAAAGAAGAATGTGCATAGTGACGACAAAAAATAAGCTTAAAAACAGTAATTTCGGTGAAAGATGAAGTCATGCTTTCGAAGATACAAAGCATATTTTAATGATTTTGACAACATAAATGAATGCTTACTTTATATATATTTTAGTGCATATAAATCACTCTCCAATAATACAAAGATATATTTCAGAAACTTCAAGTTCCTGCAGTCAGTCCGCATTTTATTAATTACTGTTAAACACAATAAGGGTGGATATATTACATTCAGTGGTTACATTTTGTCTCAGCCGGAAGAGGGTAGCCAAACTGCCCCGTCTTTCACGTAAGGAGATATGCCTTCATGCGTTAAAAGAGTTGCAGAACGAAACGGGACAGTTCCAGTTAAACGTGGGACAGAGGCATGAGCAGACTTGGTTCTGCTCGCAAAGATAAAAGGCAGCTACCAGGATTGAACTAGCCTGTATAGTCCGCCGACACCCTGCCATGCGTTTAACTGGAATTTCCCCGTTGCGTTCTGCAACTGTTCTAACACACGAAGGAATATAGGCTTACGGGAAGAATGGGGCAGTTGGGCCATCTGGTATAGGAGGGTTGCATATCTCTCCCAGAAACTTTACTCTTTTTTAGTTGTATGTAAACAATATGGGTGGCTGATCCTTTTCACAGGTTTGCTTTTTAAGCCAGACTAAGATTTTCTTGGAGAGCGTTCTGAATGGCACCAATTTCATTCGTTTTTTTTTTTTTTTTTTTAATCACCCATTCTCTCTTACGAATTATACTGTTAAACAATGAGTTTCTCTAAGTGTAACAACAAATTGGTTATCTCTATATCTGTAACTTTTTGTTTTTATACAACTTTATAGCAAGATTAAAAGTAAAGCAGAAATTAAATACGTAAGTGAATATGAAAATATGACTACGGAATGTTGATAAAGCACAAATGCAAAACAGACACACCATTGTTTTACAAGAACGCTAACACTATGCTCACACCTCTACCCACTTGAGAGATTGATGGCATCCTTCTGCTCTATATGGGAACTGTGGACCAAAGATCGAATGAGGAGTATAGCTGGAAATATCCGAAAATAAGCCCAGAATACATAGAAACATTTAGGCATAATAACACAGCATCGTACGGGAGGATGTTTACTCCTGACGGTCAGCGGTCTACACAAGACATACGTAAGAGTGCCGACACAGAGCTGACGAGGGATGTCCAGCATATGCGGCACTTTTTAGACTTCAGTTTTGGACGTTACGTTTCTACTCCACAACAGATTTTTGGTGTACATGGTTTATATACAGCAGGCATTATACCATAAAATTTTCAGATGAGTAGCGATGTCAGTACAGTGATAGTTCCCTTATAAGATATTAGATTTCAAACTTGTACAGAGATTATAAACTTATTAAAATGCATAGGAATTTTAGAGCATTAAGTCCAGGACGAAAGATACTTAGGTTACGCTATACCTTATAAATAACAAAGCAACCTCCAGTCCTCGTACAGTCTGCTGACATGTGCAGATCAATCACGAGATCTGCCATCAGTGACTTTACTGTTGTGTCAACTTTCTACATATGTACTGAGCACTTCTAATGCCCACTTCTCAGTAACTGTTTAAGCCAGAGCAGGCTGATTTAATTTGTCCCTGAAGAAGTAGCTGACTCTTACAGACTGTTATGGTGCACAACCGATACCAGCTGAACTTGTTTAGTAGAATTCCTGTGTTTTAAAACCTTAGGATCTAATAGCAGCTTGTGTCGCTTGTGGCACTGGACGTAATCGTACATCAGGTGCACAATTACTGTCCATAGTAATCTTACGTTCTAGCGAGTTGGGTTTCCCACGTTGTTTGCATTGAGGGAAGGTTATGATATTGTGTCGAAAACCTGAAGTATCATTGAGGGAAGGTTATGATATTGTGTCGAACATCTTAAGTATAGAACTTAGAATTTATGTTTAGTAGCATACTTACCAATAAGGCAGGTAACGTTACTGGATGGATCCTGCAAGTAACCAGCGACACACTGACATTTGTTTTCTTGGCAGGTAGAGTGGTTAAACTCTCGTGTGCAGTCTTCAGTCTGGATGCAAAAATCTCCAAGTGCTGCATTCAAAATAAATAATAGATCACATAGTACTTTGTGTTTCATTTAGGAGCAAAAATATCCACTTAAGGGCTGAACCGTTAATGCACTTTAGTCACATCCTTAAGGAACTGTCTAAAAATATTTACTGCTCAGTATTTAATACTCTTTCCCTTAATATATGTACTTACTATTAAATGAATACATGGAATAGCTGTGTAAAGAAACGGTCTTGGATTTACGTATACAAAGATTATGGTCCCTAAGATTTGCAATTATTTTTTTATCCAACATTTACTCGTAATTTGTATTCACATGGCTAGCTATGAAATCCTTTACGCTAGGCAAATCTCATAAGATGGCCATAAACCCTTTTCTGCAACTTCACATTTTAAGGGATTTAGTGAGCCTTTGTATATGCACTCAATTAAATGTCGCTAATCCTCCGTCCCCCATTGCTCGTCATCAGCAGTGATAAAGCAATTTCTCAGGTTCCAAACGAAATCGAACGAGAATTTCCTGACACGTTGTTACCATTACTCTTTTATTTAGCGAATGAACATTTTTTGCACCCGAAAAAACATAAATTCATGCTTATAACCTCCTGTATGCAAGAAAACCATAGATAATATCAAATCGTCCACGCGCGCTTGATATACGAGTAAGTCTGTGGCTGTTCGGTTCCAGCTGACCACGCTCAGGTACGGGGCTTAACTTTGCGGTGTGAAGACTTGCTGTTTCAGTCCCTCATCGTTTTTTCCTCGATTGTTCACGTGCGCAGCTTAATAGACTTGCCGCCAGTTGCATTTGAAAAAAAGTTTGTCAACGTTACTTTCATACATTCTTGTGTCGTACACTGTAACTATTATGGGGCAAACCTTATCAGAGCTCGCTTGTACGTTAATTGTATCTGTTGCGTTACAAGGAACGTATGTGCATAGACTAATAGACAAACAGTTAGTAGTGTTTTATTAAGAAATAAGTATGGAAGAACCTAGTTTGGAGCATTGAATACAGTGAGAAATACTATATACGTATAAGTCCAGTCAGAAGAGATTGGAAAATTAGCTTTTAGACATTCATGTTTGAGATAATTTCACAGCAAATTTTGAAAATGTCTATGACTGACATAAGGAACAATTTAGAACGTAGAACACTGGTCACTGAGCTGTGTTTTGGTTGGACCTCTTTAATTCCTCAGCTACAATGGCTACATTATTCTGTGGCGATAACAAGGCCCATATCACAGGCTTCGTGTGCTATTACAAATAAATGTTCATCGTGGTGAAGTAAAGCAGTTTAAGACACTAGCAACCCAACGTGGAAGCGTCACTACCTATCCAATGTAATATCCAAGCTGCCCGAGCCCATAATTTTAAATAGGCCTTACTTAGTTCCAGAAACATAATGCATACCTACCTTGAACTTTGGGGATGCAATTGTTCCCTGAAGGTACCAGATCTCCTTGGCAGACGCATGTCTTGTTTGCCTTCTCACATACAACTGCTCCTACGTCAACGCTGCAGTCTCTGTTAACACTGCAAGGCTCATCCAAACCTGAAATAGGGATAAACTTATTTATTGAATTTAAAATAAATAACAAATGTTATTTGTTGATATGCTAGATACTGTGTGTGGCTCTGCATTCATTCAATTTATATAGTAATGCAGATTTGCTCGTCATTTGGTATTTTTGATCAATAATAATTATTGTGCATGTACATTGTTAGTCCATTAAATGCCATTTACTATCTACATAACTGATCTAAATGGTACGGAAGCAATTTCACTTATATTCACTTATATTCACTTTAAAAAATTACACATATTAGACGTTTTAAATGTACTTAATGTTTATAAAAAGTTTTTTTATCTCCAAAGTGGTTAAAGTAACTTAGGAAGTTCTCGAAATTTTCATTAACAATATTATGTTTGCAAATAACTAGAAATTCATTTGGTGTACTCAAATAATTGGTTTAATTAAAAAAGAGTACACTTGAAATGGAAATATTGTATTTATTAATAAGTTGAAGTATTGCTGTGGAATATGTACTAATATTAAATTGATTCAGGCCCCATAGGGAGTTCTAACATAAACAATGCACCTCTTAGTGCTTATCGTTTTGTGAACACGTCATGGAGCATCCTCAACAACTGCCCAACTGTTTACTTTCGAGGACATCGTTGGTAATTTTATTTATTGATAATATTTCATTGCACCAGTACTCATAATTAAAAATAAAATAAATGTGCTAATTAAAATGGATGAAGAAATGATGTGAAATATTTTTATCAGTAAAACCTCACAATTTAATCATAGTCTTTTATCTCCTGCGACGCCCAGAAGAATCTAAAGTGGTATTATCTGTCGAATCCTTACCAAGATTTAAAAATAGACCTTAGTTTCAAGCATCCAATATTAACTTAAGAGTGCCATAATGCTCCAATAAAAAGTTTAGCACATTCAAAACTGTACTTCTTTAATGTCTTCTGAGAGCTTTGTCACTTCTGTGTTTAATTACATTGCTCCTTCCCTCAGTGGATGATGAAACATAAACAATTCTGCATTAGATTTAAAGATGCTTCCTTCCAGTTTACAACTTAGGAATACCATGTTTCTATAGTCATGCTAATAAGTAATAACTATAACCAAATTATTTAAGATATTTTTAAATGAAACTGATATTAATAACTTATTTACTGACTCTATTATTTGAAGTATATTTGTGATAAAACATACAGTGCAGTAATGAACAACTTTCATTCGCTTGAAAGGTGTATTGCGGCGATGGTACGTGCATTTGTTTACACCAGAATCTTCTCTTAAGTTGGTTGTATACTGCGATCCTGTAAACCTGAACCATTTCAGCAGACCATTTCAATAATAGGACACACGTTCAACTTTGGGAGATTACATTACACTATTTATATCTCAGAGAAAATGTTGGAAGTGTCCTCCACCAGCATATATGGACCGTTGGTCCCATTTTCCTTGATACGAATGTAGACACTGAAGTTTATATGGGTATCTTCAAGACATTTGTTGAGCAGCTGGATGATATAGAATTGAGAGAAGGTTATTTCCAGCAAGATGGATAAACGTGCCATACTTCTAATGACACCATGGAACTTTTAACCAGTTTCTTTGATAATCGAATAATCTCAAAAGGTCTGTGCCCCCTCCCCGCCAGATCCTCTGTTCTAACCTCACCGGAGTTTTTCTTGTGGGGGTATCTAATAATAGAGTGTACAAGAATAGACCACGAACAATTGATGTTCTCAAGGAATCCATTCGAACCGAAATAAGTAACATTGGCGAGGATACTCTCCGTAAAACTTCAGAGAATATGGTGAGACGAGTGCAAACATGTATAGATGCAATTTCTGTGAGAAGTAAATAGTATATTGTAATCTCCCAATTGTGTATTATACTCTCCCAAAGTTGTACGTGTGTCCTATTATTGGTTCAAGTGGATCGCACTATAGTACAACACTTTGATATTATTTTCGGTCCTCGAAATGAAAGTTTTAGACAGGTGTTTTTAAACATTTACTTATTCTTGTTTTATTATTTGTTAAACAAAGGTGATATTATTACCAGCAATATCAAAACGTTTCTAAATGGTAGTGGTACACTCTGTATTTGTTGGTCTAAAGAGAATTACCTTTGGATGGCCAACAAAGCTCTTCGTCTTCTTCATAATGCGAACCAGCTTTGCAGACACATACGTCATTGGCACATTCAGCCATTCCTCCACTCATGCGACACTGCACATTCGTTTGACATTGCTTTTGAAATCTTCTTCCTGAAATAAAGATTATAAAAACGTATCACAAAATATGTAGTTTAACAATAAGTATATAAGTATCGTGCAGTGCAAACTGAAACTGTACGTGGACAGTTTGAAAAGTTATTACTCTAACTGCTTTATAAATCCTTACATGAATGACTTTTCAAGCTCTGAATTACTGGATTTGAATTATTTAGCACCATCCTGTATTCCGTAAAACTATTTTGCAATGATTTAGAAGAAAATTTGGTAGATTTGTATTGCTTGAAACTATAAATTCGTATTTATGTTAAATTTGTAATGATAAATCAAAACGTTCGTCATTGAGATGGTACTTATTCTGCATGAAAAATTATACAGGCATGTAGCAACTTCAATAAGGAAAATGTAGTTTAAGTAAACACTTTGTCATGATTAACATTTCATACACAGGATATAAAACGTTTATAACCAAACGTGCGCATGCTCTGAATTTAATATATTTGTCTACTTAACATGATCCGGCATTTCCTTACATAGTTTAAGGTCCTAAATGTCATTATGAGTTTTAGATAATTTAAAATAAGGAATACTTACGTCTGACTTTAACCACAACTGTAATTATATGTATAGTTTCTTAATTTTCGTTTTTCAGAAAACTTCGTTATGAAATCTAAGAGAACCACAGTACTGTGATTTTGAGCAACTTCCAATATCACTTCACTAAGTTCTCACTTCACTTCATTAATTTTTTTTTAATTTTACGTCCTCCAACGTTAACTCATATTGGACGATGAATGGAATAGGTGAAATGATGCTCAAATGATCCCAGGGCCCATAGAGCTTAGAGTTACCCGACATTCATCTTTCAGGATAAGGGAAAACCCCGGAAAACCGATTTAGTTGAACTTTCATTATCAATTCCCTAGAATTTGCTAGAAACTTTTAAAGATATCCAGAGTGTTTGAAAGGTGGGGAGAAGAGAACTTTCCACAACGTTCTTATTAACAGTAAAGAGTTTCTGGTGACTAGGTTGGGCGAGAGCGCCACTGCTTCTGCTTATCTCTATTTATTTCTCCAATCGCCCAGTCGGTTAGCGTCAAACTCGCGATAAACTTCTAACATAACTGCTGTGTTACAATACAAATGTTAATAATTACGTACAATACGTTCACGATGTGGTGAAATGTTTCACCACAACATTTAGTGGTGATACCAACGATATCATAAGGAACCATCACATTAAAAGAAGCCCGCCTCGATAGCGTAGATGGTAGCCTGTCTCCCTCGCATTCAAGACGTCCCGAGTTCGAATCTCGGTCAGGATGAGTTACCTGAAAAAGGTTTTTTCCCGGGTTTTCCTTTATCCTGAAAGACGAATGTCTGGTAACTCTAAGCTCTACGGACCCTGGGACCATTTGAGCATCCTTTCATCAATTTCATACATCGCCCGATATGATTTAACGTTACAGGACTTAAAAAGAAAGACAGTTCGTGCGTGATATTCAAGATTTAATCCACTTGAGATCTCTGTATAAAGAAATCCTCAGGACGCCTGCCTATCTCAGACGAAATTGTAGAACGTCCAAGAGAAGCTTACGTGCAAGTCCGAGGAAATTGACTGTGCAGGCAGACAGCTAAGGTTTGTTTCAAATAACCTTGCCCCTCAGACATGTATTCCTGCGTGTGCTACTGCCTTCCCCTTTACCCTAATTGACTAATGCTTTTGGTGTAGTAGGCGGTGCAATGTACGGAAAATCCAGTTCAAAGCAAGGTGAACGATAAAAGTTATATGAGCAGTACACCAATACCGATAACGCACCTGCTATTGTCAGTCATTCCGAGAGGCAGGTTTGAAGCAAACGATCGTGCTCTTTATTTCGTCTTAAGAATTAACATGCATTCCAGATAAATTAACTCCGTTGAGAAATATATTTAATTCATAAGGTTATGCGAACATAAAGTTGACAATTCTCTTCGAACATATTGAGATACATCACCATGTTAAACAACGTACTCATTTTTACCACACAACAGTCTATACCACCATAGGAGCAACGAGAGGTGAGTAGGTCACGTGAACATTAAAAGATACGGGCAAGCTTATTTTTAACAAACCTTAGGTTTATAACAGCAGACCGTATGGAAAGTGCTGCGTAAACGTTTGAGAATGAAACCATTTAGTTTAAAACTTCATCAAGTCCCCACCACGTTAAATTGAACGAGACCGTAACGACCATTAGTGTCTTCTCCATTGGCCTCCTCGGTCTCCTGATCTTAATATAATCCAGGGTGCTACAGCCCATGTAGGGCCAAAGACTGCCAACCCTACTTGTTGTTAACGCCAGAGGTTCTACTCCCATTAGTCCTGGACCCTTAGGACCAAGAGCCCGGACCTCCATCTACCCGGGAGCCAAAACTCCGGGGCTGTTTCCATAGGGAAATATCTGGAGTCTAAAAAGCCTTCCCCCCATCGACTCGAAAATCAAAACGGGTGGAAGTGGATACGCCACTTTACGTGATACGTCAAGTGGATACGTGGATACGTCAACCCCGCAGGGAAGACTACTGAAAACCTCGGTGGGACCGCCTGGTGATCTAGCACACCTTCTACTAGCTCAGCAGGCTACTACCCGGAACTTATTAGGCAACCCTCTACCTTCTCCGGGCGGCCGTAGCCTGGCCAGAGGTATCCAATTCCTCGTGGGAGTCGGGAACTCACTGCCCGAATCCAACCAAATTCGAACAACTCCCAATCAGGTAGGGACTCAAATGTTCGGCTCGAGGTTCCTCTAGTAACATTAGAGGTACCACGACTGCTAGGAGTCCGCAGCGCCCGCACCACGGCAGCTGAAGAGGACGGATCCCCTCCCCTATGGAGTGCCAACCCCACTGCCCACATACGCAAGGTAGAGGTGGGCGATCATCCAACCGATACGGGGAGATATGGTCAACATCTCGGCATCCCCCAGCGGTAGTTTTGGCTTTTATGACCACGGTCGCTTACCTAGCATAGCTCCTCAATTTACTCGCGATGCTGAGTGGGCACCGGTCCTATACCCGGGACTTAGAATCTGCACCCCAGGGGAGGGGGATCGACCCCGGACTGTATTCCGTAACGGGAGTCAAAACATGCTGCCTAAGCCTACTATGCCACGGCGCAGGACATCTCCTGATCTTACGCCCCCCCCACCCCGTTATTATTCTTTGGGGCTTTGTAAAAATCAAGCTTATGTACAACCCTTGCCAGTGAATCTTTATGATATGAAGAATCGGATCCGTGAGGCTGTGGCTAATGTTGACCGCGTTATGCTCCAGCGGGTATGGATGGAGCTGGGCTATCTAATGGATATCTGTCGCATGACGTGAAGCTATCGCATCAAACATTGTAACAGTTGGAGGTTCAGAACTTGTTGAGTTTCTCTTTCTAATGATATATGTTTCAGTAATGTAAGCCTTACACTTTCCATAATACAAGCCAATGAATGTGGGTAAAACATTAGTGCTAACCCTCTATTAACGAGAGAATAAGCAATTTTCATACAAAATTGGTTTGCTTCATAAAGAGCTTATCATGACATTTACATTAACATGTTCGTAATGATGCTTACAGTCTTCAATAGTTTCTGCACTTACCAATGCGGCACCTTTTGTTGCCTTCTCCTGGAACATAAGGAGCAATGCACGAACATTTCCCAGCCCTACACTTTGCATTGTCGATGTGAGTGCAGTTAGCTTCGTCGCATGGGCTGCCTAGTTCTAAAATAATGAAAATTAAGTTTAATACAAGCCAAATAAAGGGTTAACATAAAACGTGTGTAGTTTAGTTGTTTACCTGGCAAACACTTTCCGTTAGAAGCAAAGTATCCCAATTGGCAAGTACAGCTGCCTAATAGACATATCTCGTTCTCACCACAGGAATCATCGCTGGGACTGCATGCATCACCCAGACGTACCAAAGCTTCTCGCCCTGAAGATACTGTAAAATCTGACAGAAGTAGAAGTTGTTCTATTTAATATGCAATTGAAAATATGAATACATGCAAAAACATTACCTTCTAAAATGTCTACTATATGTTAACAGTTGTATAGATGTACAACTACTCCATACTTTACTTTAAGATATATGCCTTTCTAGAAATATTGTATAAATACATTTTTTCTGTGGTTGTTTTCTTTTCGTAAAAAGCTTAAATTTTTAATTTTATGGAAATTGTGAAAATGAAATGCATATAAAACAAATATCGATGAGTACGTTGTAAAAGTATACGATGCCTTAGTTCATCGTTTATATAAAAGTGTTTTGAAATGAAGGCATTAGGTAAATGTCCTTTCCCTTGGAAAAATTGCGTTTAAATAAGGTCTCATCTACCGTGTGCGCTTTGTCTCCGATGTGGTTGCGAAGTGTTTACTGCATTGCAGGAACGATATTACTTTGTTATATCTGTTTTAATTAGCAAAGCAAGTTCAAGTATCTACTGTATTTATGCTACATTTTGAAACATGTATTCTAGTACAAAAGAAGCATGTTATATTGAAAGGTATGAAAGCCAGGTTGAATAATTTTTATTACTTTTCACGTCACAAATGTGAAATTACAATTAAGAAACCCTTTAGCTTTACGAAGCTGCATTAAGGCTAGTGGACAAGCTCGGAATGAAGTACTGGGAGCGCTTCCCCAAGAATTTCTGGAGAAAAAGAAGAAAATATCCATGCTGAATAATATTTTATTTGCTCTTTAAGCTCGAGTGACAGGTTCCACGAGCTCATTCAATACTGAATATTTTTGTATTTACGCATTAACCTTGAATACCATGCTTCGTATGTTTCCGGAAGTAATGACAACTCTTCAGTAGTTAGGAAGCGGTTCACAGATTTTGTCATGTGAAGCCTCTATGGTGGGTGAAGAAAAGTTAACGTTTTTGTTTTAAATGACACTTTTAAATACAACTGTAAATTTATTTAAATAGCATTAGCAATAGTATTTTACGTAGTTTGGTATTTGGTGGTGACAAATACGACATTGTTGTGAAGTTTTAAGTTATTAGCAGAAGCGTGTGAACTGCATACTTTCTCCATGTTGGATTATCGGTTCACGCGGTGTAGGCCAGCTCTAGGAAAAATTGGAACATCGCATTGGAGCGTCTGCTTGTAGTATGAGCACTCTTGCAATGCAAGAAAGGACCACTTGTAGATTGTACAATAGAAAGAGTACTGAAAAGTAGCCTTAGTTCGTTGAGTCATTATTCTCCCTCATTTTAATGAAAATTACTACTTTGAGCTTGTTCACCTCACCACTGATCATGGCATTTTATATAAGTATATTTCTTTGTTTTATCTATGGTATTAGGCCAACAACTTATTGGTTGATGGCTACATGAATTTAGCATAAACTTGTAAAATATTAAAAGAGATACACACAGTTCTCAGTTGTTAAGTGATTTGTCAATAACATCGTTTCCTAAATCAATGGAATTCTGAAATTATTTGTAAAGTTTTGCCAATTCTAGAGCCTTGTGTGACGAGAAGAAAACTGTTATAAAAATAGCTTTTAGTGCTGCAGGCTTTTCTGAGTTTGTCTCAATGGACTCTCGGTTTGCCCGGCATAGCCATTTATTCTCCCTCCCTCCCTCCCTCCCTCCCTCTCTCACGAACTTAGAAATTAGTGAGGGATGCAGGCATCGTTAAGCTCCGGTTCCGGATAGAGAAATTGGTGTCAAACCTGATTTTCATTGTGCATCAGCGAAACTTGGCTAACTCTAATAATTCTAAGACTGGTATCCTTTAGGATTCACTTCATAAATGCATTGTAAATGGGTTTTAAAGGGCGGGTGTATTTATGTTAAAGCCTGCCTCGAGTATAATTACGTATATGTTGCCTGTATTCCTAAATTAAAGCTTAACGTGTGTGTAATAATTATTATTACCTCCTTTTGAATACTCCTTATATATCCATCTATATAAGACTTTCACTTGAGAAACAGCTGATGCTGCTATGGTCCCTGAACTCTAGGATCTCTTAATATTGATTTTATGAACATTTTGCTATTAAACAATTCGCATTCATTCTTATTCTTCACTTCAAGGATTAAGTATTTCAGCTGTTCTGTTTACACATTCTTCACAGAGTTCCTTCTTTTCGGAATGTCCCAACGACCGATCGGAACGTCCGATGTTTACTTTCCTAAAGCTTGACATTATTTTATTAATAAAATGTTGCTCCTTCTTCACTGAAGTTGTTCACATGCTCTGTTCAATTAATTTTTATGTATTTATTTTTATTCTATAATTTATGAATTAACAAATGTGCTCTAATTATTTCATTTTTATTGAACATTCACCATTACAACTATAAGTTCAGACTGTGTAGGAGGTAGGGAGCCCTGCCGCGGCCAGGAATCAAAACTGGAACCTCTAGCAAACCAGAACCTGACTACGAAATGTTAGTATTCTGGTAATAATTCTTCTCCTGCAATTGTGTATTTATAAGAGGATTCTAGTTAACAGCCTCTCATCTAGTCGAAACAGTTAACCCCGAAAATAGAATAATCCAAATTATCTCTGCTAATTACTAACATACTCACCTGAAGAATTTTGGGGAGATTTATTACACACCCAAAGTTCAGTCAAAGTTTTGTTGCAGAATCCTTCGTCGAAAGCACAATCCCTGTCATTGATGCAGTCTTCTCCCTCTTCTGCAAAACGTTCAAGGCACAACAACTTGTTAAATAGATTAGATTAATTGTGATGAGGGAAGAGGTAACTCAGATTATTTTTCGTCACTTAAAGAATGTTTTTAAAACATCTGAGTTTGAAAAATATTATCGATATATCTAGATAATGAATTTTAATTTCATAAATTCTTAGAGGCAAAATTCTGGATGGTACATAATCCCCTAAAGTAAGCACTTATACATGTTTTATGCCCTCAACCATTTTATAGGAATTTTATTCATTTTTAAATAAAATATTACCAAATTAGTTTGTCTTTCTTTCCCAAAAATGAAGTGGTGACTGTTCTTATAACTAAAATTGAGTCAAAATTTCTTAATTTTCATATTAGTTGCACATTTTTGAAAATGAAGCTACGAAGAATACAATTTTCTTGGATACATTTTGAAATTTAATTAAGAAAAAACTAAAATTTAAAGCAATTTAGAAGAATTACAGTAATTACACACAGTAATTCAGAAGAAACTTCAAAATTAATGAGCTTGTATTCTGAAACTCTAGGTGCGAGAAAAATTCATTTTTATCTGTAGTTGTAATTTTGTGACCATCTCATAAAACAGGAGTATTTCTCAAGAGTATTATCTGAGACTGTTTAAAGTGCTAACACTCTTATAGTTCAATATATAACTTACTACGAAAGAGGAAATTCAAAACAATGTGCTGATTTTAAATACACACAGAAAATGTTTGACTAATTAGAGGTAACCATTACTGACACCTCCTCACTGAATGGGCCTTTAAAATGATCGCTTAAAGGGTAAAATCATTATATACAAGTAAGTGCACCTTAAACTTTAATTTCTTACAAAAAGAGAAAAATTAAAATGTCAAGCTTTTAAATGAATTCTGAGGTATTTTCTTCCCTTAATAAATCTGACTTCCGTCAACATTAGAATTACCTGTAGCTTTCCACCAGCATTCACCAGGTCCTCGTTCGTAGTAGCCTTCAGCACATCGACAAACTCCATCTTGACACGTCATGGACTCGAAATTGTAGCTGCCGTAACACTCTCCGTCTCGTCCATTACACTTCTGGTTGTAACCTGTAAAACTCAGAGATTTTCTGCTTTATGGCGCCTGAAAAACAGCTCTCATTTTAAGATTTTGCGTTGGGAGATAAAATGTGTACTACGTTTTGAAATAGATGCCATGAAGTGAGTGAGTATGTGGAGCTTCAGGGCCAGTCGACAGCTAGGTCATTCGGGCCCTCTATGAATTTAAGGTATACTTAAGACTCCAGAGCTAGGAAGTTCGTACCGATTTCCCTGAGCAGGCATGGCTATACAACGCAGTGTAACTGCATGACACAGAGCACGTTGGTAAGAAGGAAGACATTCGAATATCTTTGTTGTGCTTCAAAGATGAGCAACTAAATTTTCTGTACAACCATTGTGTGTTTTTTTTAGAAGTGCACTTATTCATGTCCTTATTTATTTCATAATTTTCATTTGCATTTCAGTGGGATACTTCAGTAAACATGGAAAAAAGATAAGCCAGATCGAGAAACTAAATTAGCTGAAATCATTAACGAATTTGCTACAGATTATCAGTCAACTAAATCTTGTTTTACGGGACATAGAATGAGTTTTTCATTTGAAAGCCTTTAGATGTACATTATTGTTTTTAGTAATACGGCCGCACATGAGTAAATATATGGTAACATTTTTTGTGGCATTTTGTCTAGAAGAAGTCTTCAGATATTTAAGAAATTAATTTTTATTGGGATATTATTTTACATTCGAACAGGTAATGTTACAATCCACGTTATAATTGCTTGGGTGTTGCCACAATGTGCCTATTTAAATAATGAGATCAGCCATAGACAAGACCGTATGTAGTATATAAGAATTTGTTTATTGTACATAATGATCTAAAAAGATGTGCATTTACGAATGTCTAATAAGTCACTTTTTTCTCTAGGCAACCGGTTTCAGTGCCTCTCCGCTGTGCGTTTCTTATCTATGACTTGTTTGGATGCCGAGAGAAGGTCGGTCGCAACCTGCATAAGGAACGGCAAGCGGTACGAACTTCCTAACCCTGAATCAAGACATACGTGATTTCAGGATCTACCTATACAGTAATGTATTCCTGCACATTAGACTACCATTTACACTTGAGCAAATAAAATAGTTCCAAATAAAATCTAACATTTTTTATCCATATGATTTCCTGTGACCATTGCCGGTAATTTGTATATAGTTTGAGAGAGTTCCGCCTTGTGACATCAATTTTTTTTTGGGGGGGGGGGCACAGTGAACAATGAGAAAGTCTTCGGTGATATGTAAATTCGGGTGGGTCCTCCAGCTTGTTCAAATCAAATTGCCTGGTCATTCACAATTTGAACATACTGTTCGCTTGCCCCGCAGAAGCTGATATTATGGTAGTCTACCAGCCGTCACCATTCGTAAACACGCGGATGCCACGGAAATTATTGACCTCGAACTGCGAAACTAGGTAATAAAAGATTTTAAGAAGTAGGTTGAAGGCCGCGTCATGGCTGAGTGATTAGACCGCTTGGCTCTCACCTAGGCGGCCCGGGTTCGATCCCAAGTGGGATTTGTGGTGGACAACATGGCGCTGGAGTGAGTTTCCTCCGGGTCCTCCGGTTTCCCCCACCATCATTCCACCAATTGCTCCATCAATCATTCATCTCAGGCGTTGGGCCGACCCCTCAACCCCGATTTCATCTCAGGTCAGATGCTTCGGCTCCCTCGCTCTGAGGGAACTCAGGCGCCTCCTAACGTGAGCATTGACGAGAAAGGGGAAAAAATAGTAGGTTGAAACATTCTAGCTAACACCCTCTGTTTCAGTCACACATTGCACCTTAATATTCTTGACTCACCCCTCCTTATAATTGCAAGGGAGTCTCATCTCAGCCTCCTTTTGCACCAAATTACTTAAACAATATTCCCACTGGTAGCACGATACAACTTCGAAATGAACCTGTTGGTTAATATTCACTACCTCTGTGCTATTGTGCTACTCGCATCTTGTTGCTTCACTACTTTCGTTTATAACTACTGTCCATTTTCTGTGTTTACATAGCTATGTATTATTTTCGTTATATTCATTACAGCCCATTAAATAGCCTAGCTTCAAATCTTTACAATCTATACTTGCAAAAGCTTTACCTCTCTCTCTCTCTCTCTCTCTCTCTCTCTCTCTCTCTCTCTCTCTCTCTCTCTCTCTCTCTCTCTCTCTCTCTCTCTCTCTCTCTCTCTCTTTTTTCTCTACCTACCTATACACCTACCTACCCACCCACTCACACATTCACTTATATACTTAGCTATGTAATCTTTCTTTTCTTCTTTTTTTCTTCTATCTACTCAGTGCTTGTAGAAACATTAGGGCCCAGAGTTTTATGAGCTAAAAGCTTTAAACGGACATTCTATTGGAGAATTGAATGCCACACCAGCACATCATGATGGCTCACCGCACTTAGAGTGAAAGGTCCGTGATTCAAACCCCGGACATGGAAATTAAATGTTATTTTCTGATTCTACCGATTAAAGAATGTAAATTTAAGAAAATAACGCTCAAAGTTTACATTTAATTAACAGAATGATATAATTTAAGAATTTTAATGTAGGGCATTTGGAATGTAGCCGTTTTATATTTTATGTTTGTACATTCTTCTGCCACCTCAAAATGTTTTTTTAGGTGGTAAATGAATAAATGCGCCTAATTCAGTACTCATTACTGATGATACCCAATTTGAACCTATTTGCGTGCCTATTTCTTTTAGCTTTATTGGTGAATATTGTGCGAGTTTTACATTGGTAGACATGTCTAATTACATTAAGTGAGATGTTTTAACTATTTTTAACAGTTCTATGGCGAGGTTCTTACCTACGTCTTTATGACAGACGCCAAACAGGAAATGGTAGCCAGTCTTGCAGACACATTGTTGCTGAACGCAGCTAGCTCCCGGTCCCATTCTTGCCGAACACTGAACATTTTCCTCACATTTTGTGTCGTACCCAGTGACCACCACTGCATGATTAAACATACGTAAATGGCACATGTAACATTATATTTAAGCAAAATACGTATATAGGCAATGTGTAGTGTTTACCTGTGATACAAACGTATGGGATTACCTGGTAGACATCGTGTAAGATCTCCGCTGACGACGTGGTCTGGCAAACAGTCACAAGTCTCGGTGACGTTATTCCAGACTGCGTTCATCACATATTTGCAGTCATCCTCGGTGTAATATCCAGGGATCGCACCAGAGGGAGCTGTCAACACACATATTGTACATGTATCAAAAGTAAGGGTTATTTATTTTACTTGGAATTTCGAATCTTGTACCAAGTCAGTCTTCCTTGATTAGTTGACGCTTTGGCTGATGACTTTTTGTGGCTGTGCTGTTCATGTGGAAGTGTCGTCAATATCTGAGAGAAAAACGGCAAGGAAAAACGAGTAGGAGAAAGTGTTCTAAAATGACATAGTCTGGTAAAAGGACATATCAGTGTTTCTTGTTACTGATACAAGAGGCAGGACTTAAGGTACAAACACATCTTCTGTTGGCGATATAGATACACCAGAAATGGCGGGGCTGTTTGCCTAGACACTTTCGCGTTATGCCAAGAATCTCAAACATCAGAGTTTTATGGATAGAGTCAACATGAAAAATTCAATGCAAGAGCCCCTAGTGGTCTACCAGGGAAATATATGAGTCAACTGGAGAATTTAATGTCAGGGTGGCACGTTGGCCATGGTAGCTCAAAGGTTAAGAGCGACTGGACGGAAACCAGGAGATCCGTGGTTCAAATCCCAGCCATGGCATTGAATTTTTCATGCTGACTCTATCCATCAAATATGTTAGCCTATATATGGCTAGTGTGGAGAAATGACTAATTTCCATAAATTAACTAAAATAATCAGAGTTTTATGTTTGTGGCGATTGTTTTCTGTGTCATATTTCGCCTGGATCATTTGATTTATAATATTTGCTACACAGAAGGTGAGTAAACATTTCCTTTGCAAACATTTAAGCATATATTTGGATGTATAGGTTCTCGTGCCCATTCATATCGCATGCTGTGATTGTGGGTAAAATAACATACTATAAATGCGGGTAAAATGGCGTAACCACAACTGTATGTCATTTTACCCGAAACCACAAACTTCTGTTTACAGTAATATGAATATAAATTATTTTATTGTTATTATTTATTTATTTTTAGCAATTATGGTTGGGGATTATAAGAGAACCAGTAATTACCTAACCCCAGCAATTTCCCTGATCATCTTTTTTTTCCATTGGTGTAACTGAGAGATCTCTTTCAGAAGGAGAAAATACTGAAAATGAAACACAAACAAAGCAAACAACTGCGCTATTACAGTTGCGTTTCAAGTATCTCAACTATATAATTTTGTGATACTGCAACATCTTCTGGATCAGCACCTTTATATATCACACCAGTTGAGATATCTGCACTTCCTTCTTGGCCTCAGGTTAGGCCTGCTATCACAAACAGAAACAGGAGAGTTCGCAAGTTCTGACCAGCAGTTGATTTGTCAGAGGTAAAAGCCAAAGTCATAAAAATGTTGGAATGCGGGCGTGCAGCTGCATAGGCTAAAAGGAAACTTCGTTTGGATGATGAAGATACATAGTTTTCTAATGATGAAGATGATGTTCCTTGTGTGTACTGTAATGACTTATTTAGTCACTCCAAATCAAAAGAAGCATAGCTCAGGCGTGTTAAGTGTTCAATGTGGACTCTCGGTGAATGTGCTGAGTTCTCACATAGGACAAAGGTGTTTACACGTGACATTTACAAATGAAAACTGAATAACTACAGAGCACACAAAAATATGTAATTTTTCCCAATCACAGTTATTACATGTCTTTGTGAAAGTTTTCCATTGATGCATTGTAATTATCAGTGAGAGGGACTTAAGTAACTAAACAGAGGAACGGTAATAACAACACGGAGTATAGAGGACAGGTAGTGTGAAGTTTGAGTGACAGACACACCCACCACTACACAAGTCAATTTGGGCAACTGTCGTATTTATTCTGTTCACTGCACATCGAAAGGCAACAGCAAGAGAGCCCAGACAATATGCCTAAAGCTACGAATATTCAGACACCAAACTCATCATCACAGTTGCCGTTGCTTGTGGAGGAATTTGGCAGGGAATATTTCTTCACAAATGGCGAAACCATCTCGTGAATCAAAATGCCTTTTATTACCTACATGCTACCAATGGCTAAACCTTACAATCTTTGTTACCCCGAATCCTGTTGCTCCTACATTTGAAACAGGGTGTACTGTGTACTACCTTCCGCGGTACTGTCAATTTAGGCCGCGCTTCCACGGTCTCTTCTCGATGCGCCGTTAACTTGACGCATTTCTTACTAAAAGACCGCTCCCTGGTAATTATGATGTAAGCTACAACATAATTTTCTTTCGTATATCACTATACAGCTAAACGCTTTTAATGTTAACATACAAAAAATGAAGATTATAATACAAAATATGTAGATACAGGAGAATTTTTCCTTATGGTATGTCATTTTAGAACACTTTTCCCGCCTCGGTAGCGTAGATGGTACGTGTCTGCCTCACGTTCAATAGGTTCCGAGTCCGAATCTCGCCCAGGGTGAGTTACCTGGATAAGATTTATTCCGGTTTTTTCCCTTATCCTGAAAGACGAATGTCGGGTAACTCTTAAGCTCCATGGATCCCGGGCTTATTTGAACATCATTTCACCCATTCCATTCATCGTCCGATGTGACTTGACGTTGGAGGACTTAAATTAAAAAAAAAAAAAAAAAACCTTTTCCTATTGGGCAAGCGAACGATGGAGACCGTAGCGAGCCGCAGTAAAACGGCATCTTGATGTATCTTTCTGAGGATAGGTTAAGCTTAGTGTGCATGTACATGAATTGGTTTCCAATATCAATATATTCCCGGATTATGTTGGTACACTTAGGTTCGTATTTTCCTCTACGTATTGCCAGAGTTAAAAATGGACTACTTTTTGACACTTAGCGATGAAAATTAATTGTTATTTCACACTGGCCGTGTGTAGACTCAATTGTGGAAACGTAGAGTCAGACTGAAAAATTCAATGCCATAGCCGGGATTTGAACCACGGATCTTCTGGTCCCCGTCCAGCCGCTCTAACCATTGAGCTACTATGGCCAAAGCGCCGACAGTTCAGTCTGAATCTACTTTTCCACAATTTAGTCTACACACGGCCAGTCTGAAAGAACAATTAATTTCCATTAATTGACTTAATAGTGGTTAACTATAAAGCCCGGGTCTTAAAGTACTTATATGTTGTAAGTCGCCATTAAGGTAGTTGTCCCATGTGTTTATGAGAACTCCTAAGTGGTTTACCAGGAAAAACACGAGTCAATTGGAGAGTTTAATGTCATGTTGGCACGTTGACCATAGTAGCTCAATGGTTAAAGTGGCTGGACGGAGACCAGAAGATCCGTGGTTCAAATCCCGGCTATGGCATTGAATTTTTCAGTCTGGCTCTACGTTTCCACACTTAGCGATGAATTGAGTGAGTGAATGTGTGAATTTTAAGGACCCGTCGTTATCTAGGTCATTTGGATTGTGTAAAAAAGGCGTATTTAAATGAAGAGCAGGTTGGTTATTGGCTTTCTAGTAGTGACAATGATTCCTTAAAGGACAAACGTTATGTTTCGTTTCTTCAAAGCTAACGAGTCAACCCCCCAAAGTCCTAAAGCCAATCTTTTGCCTAGAATGCCTCATATCTGCAACTAAACTTATTACAAAGTCTTTGAATTAAACAAACCTCATTATATATTTCATTCTTACATGACTAAAATCAATGAAGCAGCAAAACAGGCACTTACAAGCTCTTAAAGCTTAAAATGGGTCTCAGTGGTAAAACTAAGCAATTCAGCTATCTCAAAAACCCTTCGTGGAATTATATTTTGCATAATATTCTACAACCTAGCTTATCTATGCACATAGAAATAATTATTTACCTTAAAATTCAAGGTCTGGAGATAAACTAAATTTCAAATTAAGGAGATAATTCCAATTTTAAAATTGCATATAAGTATTAGAGATTAACACTTTTTGCCGTTTAATATTCCCAGAAATTAAGTGGACCGACGACTGCTAGTCAAACAGTGGAGAGCTGTGTGATAATTTTGAAGGGCACTTTTTTATGTAAAGCGTAAGGCGCATGAAGTTGGAATGTTAGCTACTATGAATCGCATGTACCACTCTGTAGTAGTGAGATATTAACAGCTAATCTAAAGTATTTTGCTGATAAGAAACATATAGATTGTGTTCGACTTTTCATCTAGGGCACCTCTTAAAGGTTATAGCCAAATCGAGTCTTGTAATGCCAGCTTTCGTTGAAGAACAAATAATTTGCGAAATTGTCCAAGAAGACAATAAATTACCTCTCTTAAATGTTTCTGCATTAGTTATCCATTTAGTTATCCGTGATGTTCTAAAAATTACTTAAACAGTATTAAAACAGCGCACAATTTTCTGAGACTGACTGAAAATGCTACAGAGGTGATTCAGCACGGAGGTCCAAACTTGGTCTGTTATACTTATACCCCAAGAGGGCCAACCCCCGTAAAGGGAAGAGGAAACAGAGGGCAGCTGTCTCAAGGAGCCAACACAGTGCAGAGGGCTGGGTCCATACAATGTGCCAGTTGGAACCGGCAGACCAGTACAATCAGCATACCACCCACCGTGTTCCTGAAATGGCCAACCAGGCCGACTGGAGACCGGAGACCGTCCCATTGGAGAAGGAAGTGTTTACCAGGAGCATTTTGTCATGCAGCGCCAAGACACTCGCCAATACTGTTACCTGAAGGAGATCATCAGATGAGAAAGGATCTGAAATGTTAATGGGGAGACAGGAAATTCGGGGGATGTAATTAACCTACGCAGCATTCACCTGGTGACCCGGCAAATCCTGGGTCAGCTAGGTCGACCACGGGAATCGAAACTGGACCTCCCGAAACTGCCTGAATCATCTCCCTCAGTGAATTTTCTGGGAATAACTTCTGAAATCTTCATTCGGACAGACTTTGTTTGCACAATTGATGAAAGATAACAGAAGATAGCGCAAACTTACCTCACAAAAATATAGAACATTAAACCATTGGAATAAATATTTTCTTGCTTGTATCATTTTGGAGATATTAATTTAAATTTCTCCATATGGCACTTGTTAAAGTGTTAATGCTATTCTGTTATTTTTGATTCTCGTGATAAACATTTAAATATTGTTTGAGTTTCCTTTTTGTCTCATATATACATGCATGAAAAGTTTAGTGAAACTATTTCTGCATTCTTTATCTTGAGTAACATTAATTACGAACAGAAATACTATTTCACAAAATTGAGTATAGAAGTTTCATAAAGATAAACAATAATGTGTAGAGAGATTAATGTGAAGGTAAGCCATTCATATTTTTATGTATCTACACACTGCTGTACGAAATTTGAAAACTAAATCTGCTTTATCCCGTGAATGTATTTATGAAGTGATAATACAAATGAATAAAATATGCAAAGATAAAGCATGTCTAGAAATAAGTAATGATACAAAAGAGCATTTTAAAGCTGACGGTAATTATAGGGCATGAAGAAAGATAATAAAATAAATAGTAAAAAGATAACTATGAGGAACACGCAGGAAACTAAAGAATAATGAAACAAAAAATTAGAGAGTGCTTGGACGTCAGTGACCTAAGAATGGCGTGCTCGGTTTTGGGACAACGGTTGAGGAAGGAGCTAATGGACACCGTGAACTTTAAATGAGCTTGTGTACCAGAAAATAAACTAATTGAATTTAAAATTAGTGTAGACAAAGTTAAGTATATACTGAAAATAATAATGTTTTTTTTTTTTTAGTCATACGAGGGCTGTTCAATAAAGAATGATCATAATCTTTTTACGATCATAATTTTTCGCACTAAAATTCAATCTTATTATATTCTGTTAGCTTAATGTGAAACAAACACGCCGTAGTAGTTTCATTATCGGTACTCCTGGTTCCCGCCTATGAGAACCAGACATGTTCAGACATGTTCAGTATCGCCCACCGCTGCAATGGAGGTAACACGCGAGGAACAATATGCGGCTTTGAAATTCTGCTTTCGTCTCAACAAATCTTCAGTTGAGGCCTATACAATGTTACAGGAGCCCTATGGAAAGTCTGTTCTTCCCTACAGCACAGCTCGAAGATGGTTTAAAATGTTTAAAGAGGGGAGACAATCAATTTCAAAGGAACGTGGACCCGGTGCTCCAGTTACTGTTCTTACGGAAGAAAAAATCAACACTGCTGCTGCCATTGTGAGAGAGGATCGTCGAATTACCTTAAGATCCCTTTCTGAAATACTGAACATTTCATTGGGAGCCACCGACACGTTGGTAACAGATACATTACACATGAGACGTGTTTGTGCGCGATGGGTTCCAAGACTGTTGATTCCCGAACAAAGGCACATTCGCATGCAGGTCTACATGCACTTAAAGTTGATGTTACAGGAAGATCCAGAGTTTCTTTCAAACGTAATCACTGCTGATGAAACTTGGCTATATCATTTTGATCCTGAGAGCAAACAGCAAGGCTCAGTGTGGAAATCTCCTTCATCACCAGCCCCTGAAAAAGCAAAAGTGGTTAAAAAATAAAAATCGCGTAATGAATTTTGACATGCCGGCAATTGAATCTGTTTTTAGGTTTGTTTCGTCTTCAGATGTTGGTAATACGTTAATACGTAAATACACGGTATCGTTGACAACGAAGGGTGTTGACTGAAGATGTGGGCAAATGCTCATGAAATTAAACTCGTATAAAGAAGATAGAAGTTTTGTCATAAACTTCTTAAGATAAGTGGAAAATAATTACTAAATATTTTTATTTTTGTAATATTATTATTATTATTTTTATTTGTATAAGCAAAAGTGGTTGCTTCTGCTGGGAAAGATATGGTCATCTCATTCTTTGATATTCATGCAATGGTGTATCATCACGTTGTACCTGCACACACATCAGTAACTAGACAATACTACAGGGATGTCCTGAAAAACATTGCGAGGCCATATCAGGCGCAAAAGATCACATTTCCGTGAAGCAGGCTGGATGCTGCACCACGATAATGCGCGGCTGGATATTGCCAATGTTGTTGCGTGAAGTGCAACAGCGCTTCCTTCCAATAGTCCGGATTTAGCCCCATGTGACTTTTTTCTATTCCCTAACTTGAAGAAACGCCTTCGTGGGAGGCATTATCCATCACCAGAAGCAGTGGTGAAGGCTGCGGATGCGATTTTGAAGGGTCTCTCAAAAATGGTTTCCAACATGTCTTTGAAGACCGGCAGAAACGCTGGGACAAGAGCATCGCATTTAGGGGAGACTATTTTGAGAAGGACTATCAAAAATATGAGGATGAGTAAAGGTACGTTGTCTAAAAAAAATTGTGATCATTCTTTATTGAACAGCTCTCGTATTTATGTTCTCTATGGTACATAGGATCATTGGAAAGTTAGGAAGGTGCTGACCAATCCAGATGTCGTTTTGAACTGCCTATAACGTAGGGACGAGCCACAATTCTTGTATGGTTTTCAAATTTAACAACTTGCATTTTAGGGCTTCGACGGATTTATGTCGCTACAGAAACACTAGCACAGTGTTACTTTGTGTCAACCTTTATTCAACATGTTCATGATCTATTGTGTCTAACATTCTTCAGGAGGAAGGGATATAATGAAGAAACCACAGGAGGCTACATTTCTTAAAAAATATCCTGATGATGGGAACGATGTGCATTCCCAGAACATCGATTTCTAATCGTTTTTCACCTGAATTTTTTCCTCAGCATATCTGGAATCAATATACTCCAGCTTTTGCATTGCTCAGGTGGATGTTATTTCCCCAAATTAATGGTCTCAGGTTTTATAATACATCAGATATGTAAATTTAATGTGAAGTACGTGTTTCAGCTTATCGACAGTCCATAATAATCTTATCTTTTCTTTCGGCCTGTATCACCTTGAGATTGAGTTTATGACGACACAATTTTATGGCAGCATTTACCGTAAAACCTCACTCACGTGTTTTTTCTGAACACCTGCAGACAGAGATTATCTCATTAAGTATCTATTCTATTACACAGCATGGTTCACAGAAAGTATTACAGGTGAATATGTCTTATAGGTTATAGCCAAAGTTAAAACAAAGTTTTTATTGCGTTTAATGCAGTGTCAGAGTCACCACAGAAGCTGTTCAGTCTGTGGCTTTGGCACCTCGATTAAACGCAAAACCAGAAAGTGTCGAAAATGCTCTTTTATCAACTCC
This sequence comes from Mantis religiosa, assembly GCA_030765055.1. Classification (NCBI taxonomy): domain Eukaryota; kingdom Metazoa; phylum Arthropoda; class Insecta; order Mantodea; family Mantidae; genus Mantis; species Mantis religiosa. The sequence goes on from CM060959.1 coordinate 71,458,112, forward strand.
GTCCTGAAAACAACAAGCGTTGTATAAGCATACAAGAACTAAATACACTATTTTGTGTAACACAAAGTTCTCCATCAATAACATAAAATGCACTGCCAAAACGTTTTACTTTGCAGGAAAAACTTTTATTTAAATTAATGTTCTAACTTATGGACCATCCCAATAGGATAACTTAACTACAATTTCATAGAAAAAAATAAAGAATTCTGGAGCTGTAGCACCACAGTGATCTCTGAGCAGTCTTTGAGCCATAAGTGAACAATTTTAGGTTTTGAGGGTGGTGAATGAGAAGCTGCTTAATTATGACGCCAAATATCTGACTATGGCCGAGATTATTTTCGTACCTAATGTATTATCTCTTATGACATGTTAAATGGCCTGAAAACATAACTTCCTATGTGTTGCAGTCTGATGTTATGAAATAAATAATCGAGCTAAATGATATTTAATCTAATATTACTACTAAACTTAATTTCTTTGAAAAAAAAGACTTTTATTACTGTTAAACCTCACACAAAGTACACTTGGTATTGATTATTCAATGTTACAACGTTTTAAGATTTTATTTAATAGGTTAGGTTATATTGAGCGATGTATGAAATAGCTTAAGAAATGCTCAATGAACTTACGGTCCATAGAGCTTAAAGTTAACCGACTGTCATCTTACAGGGTTAGGGAAAACTTTAGAAAACTCCTTATCCAGACAACTCTAACCATATTTTGAACTAGACGGCTCTTGAATGTAACACCTACACCACAGAGGTGAGCGATCTTACGGATTGGTTGTAACTTGTAAGATAATTTATTTAAAATACATTTTAAAGTTGGTTATTATGCAAATCACACATATATACATAGGTGGTCTGGAAAGTTTCCGACCTAATAAAGATAGAAGAAATTTCTTAGGACTTTTTTTTTTGTTCAACATAATCTCCTTGTAACTCTACTCACTACTTCCAGCGATGCTCCCATCTCTGTAACCCGTCCAAAGAGTACTCGGCGTTTTTCTCTACAAAATAATTGTTCACGAAGATGATTGCCTCTTCATTTGACGAAAACCTCTGTCCGCCGAGCGCAATTTTCAGATAAGAGAACAAAAAGAAGTCGCTTGGGGCTAGATCTGGAGAATAAGGCGAATGTTCAAGCATTTCAAACCACAATTCGTGGATTTTCACCATTGCAACCACTAAGATGTAAGACAGTGCGTTGTCTTGCTGAAACAGGATTTTCTTTTTCTGCAAATGTTGCCGTTTTTTTCGCAAGTTCTGCCTTCAGGTTGTCAAGTACTGATGCGTAGTATGTTCCTATAATGGTTTTTCCTTTTTGAAGATAATAGATTAAAGTAACTCCATGACTGTCCCCCCCCCAAAAAAAAAACACAGTTGCCATCAGTTTCCCAGCCGAAAAAAAAAAAACAATTTTTGCTTTTCAGAACCAGTTCCCCCTTTGAAGTCCACTGTTTGGACTGTATTTTTGTTTCAGGCATACAATGGTGTATCCAAGTTTCATGTACAGTAACTAATCGGCGCCAAAACTCGGATTTATTGCGTCTAAACTGCGCCAACAGAGCGTTGGAAGCGTTCATTCGAACACGTTTTTGGTCTAACGTGAGAAAATGCAGCACCCAACGAGCGGACAGCTTTCTCATGTCTAAATGTTGATTTAATATGTGACAAACACGTTCTTTTGACATGTACATAGCCTCTTCTATCTCTCTCACTTTAATTCGGGGGTCATCTGGCACCATTTGGTGAACTTTGGCGATATTTTTGTTCGTAGTTGCAGTTTTTAGACGTCGCGAACGTTCATCGTCTCCCAAGCTCTTACGGCCACATTTAAATTCAGCTGCCCAAAATTTCACTATAGTAAGTGATGGTGCAGAGTCCCCAGAATCCAACTCATCTTTGATTTGCGTAGGCATATTGCCTTTCAGAAACAAATATTTAATGACAGCTCGATACTCGACATTGTCCATTTTCATAAAAACACTCACGTCAACTCACTCAAACGACTGTTACATGACAAATGAACGTCCAAAGTGGCTGAAAGTTTGGTGAGTAGCTGTCAACAGATGTACCACAAAATTCACTGGCTTTTATTTACGAGTGCTACCATCTTCATGTTGAGGTCAGAAACTTTTCAGACCACCCTCCTGTATACTTTTTCCGAAATTATCATGAAATTGTGTTGTATTAAGAACAACAAACATGAATTCTTTAAAGAAATTATCACCAATAAAACAAAACATCGGTCCAAATCAAAGTGAAATCAGATTGCAAATCTGTGAGAAACGTTCGGATTCGGTTTCAAAGAGATCCTACATATTCTACGCATTGATTTATACAATTTATTAAAATATGGGTACATTGTTACACACCTGAAACAAAACAACGTTTAAGAATCGAAAGCTCCTAGATTCTCCACTACCAAAGAAATCGACAGAAGATCACACTTAGGTTTTCTAGGACACCAACGGTGTACTGCCAATCGAATATCTTATCCTGGGAGATGTACTACAGGGGTGCATTATTCCAACGTTGTGGACCTACTGAAGGTCAAAATATGCAAAACAAATGGTTGAGTGTGACAAAGATAAGGTTAAGCTTCCATTAAGACAATAATATGTTCAAGTGGCAAAACTCAACGAAGTGGGCTAAGATTCGTGCCACATCACATTTCGTCTATTCTATAAGCCGAGGAAGTTCCTAAGACTGTTCATCCTATGAAGAATTTAAATAAGTAGTCAGTTGAGAGTTATTTTGCAGGCCTGAAGGTATCTTGACTACTGTGCTGGAACAGAGAACATGGAGCTTGGAAAATCACCGTTCAAATACACTGATGCAAAGAAAGACTTGTTGAAAAAAGAGAAATTTAAAAAATTGTTGGATCATTTGTGTTTCCATTTGTAAATCTTCCAAATGAGTGTTGTGGGTTACTTCTCTTAAATCTTTAATTTTTGCCCAAATGAATAGTGTTCAACTTCCTTCAGTAATTCTGAAGGGATATATTTAATTTTAGTCAAATTATGATTCCATTCATTTTAAGTAAAAAGAACACACAAATATAATAGAATTAATTGCAATAAATAATACAAATAACGAAAATAGTAGAAAGTTGTGTAAGATAAGGAGAAAAAGGTGCCGAAAATGTGACAGAAATGGATAAATTAAAAAGGAACATGAGATTATCAAAAATTCAGAATATCAGGAATGATCGAGTAAAACTGGAAGTCAATCCAGGATAAAATGTTCGAAGCAAGAGCTCTAAAAACTAAAAATAATGAAAGGGAAATTGGTGTTGTCAAATGGTCAACTAGTAGAAGGAATCGTGCTGGATAGGTGAAATTAATATGCAGAGAGAGCACAGAGACAGGCCAGGAAATCTTGAGGAACTGCGACAGTAATCAGAGGCAACCACCTAAAAAGTTGAAAGCCTATAAAAGAAAAGTAGAAGTAACAAAACAGTGCCACTGTAAACAACTAAGCAAGTTTCTCTCTGTCACTATGCAAAACTGATATAATTTTTCAGCTAACAGGAGAATAAAATGCCATTTAATTCCCTAATTTTGGAACTTACAATCACTTTCCAAGTTCTATCGGGCTTCAAGCCAGGTGTAGATGTCGTGATGTACCAACGTTTCGGGAGCATATATTCTTCCCGACTGCATCATACCCTGAAGACGGGAACAATGTATGCTCCCGAAGCGTCGGTACATCACATCTACACCTGGCTTGAAGCCCGAGAGAGTTTGGAATATTCACGCCGGTAGCAAAGCTACAGCTCCTATTACAATTACTTGCGTCTCAAGTATCTACTCGTGACTCAATCTAAAGAATTATACTGTTTTAGTAAAGCAGTGAAATATTTATCGTTTTCCATTAATATTTGTAATTATTTGTTTTTCACGCCTCTGTGATTGTTTGGAGTTTATTTCGCTACTTGGCTTCATTTAATTACTTGTTAGAGCTGTATGAACCACAACTTACTCTTAAATAATGTAAAGATGTTCGTGCAGTGATTCTAGAGTTCATATGAAGATAGACACACAAACAAAATCTTTTTTCAGCAATACAAATTGAGTGTCTTACCGTAATAGATTAAGAAGAAGGAGCAACAGATCTGACTAAGCTTGTTCCACATGGTTTAGTATAAGACTGCAGGTGTTTTAGACAATATTATACAGATGTGATAAGGTTTACAGTTAATCATTATATCAGCAGTTCTATCTCGGATGACAATAGCAAAGGCAGCTGTTCTTTCTCTAGATAACATATTCTTAACACACAGTAATTCTGATACAACATTAATCCGATACTGGATGTAGGAAAGTAGATATTTTGTAACTTGAGGAAAACTAGCGTTTTGTTCAAGACATCCAATCAGCTAGAAAGAATTTAAGAAAAAGAAGTCTGTGTTATGAGAATAAGCCTTCTTTAGCCAGTATACTACAGGAGAGAATGTCTTCGGGGCCTGAGACGTAGCGGGGTTGGCGAAGGTACCCACACCCTCCATGGACAGGTTTATGACACCCCATGTCAGTACAGTTACAGACCATTCAAAAACATTCTGACGGCTTCTACTTTTGTGAATGCATCATCTCGGTTTTAGTGTACAGAGTGAATAGGGCGCATGTTTTTAAGGGTTCTGCTCCTTGTGTAGCATGCCTTTCACACACATTCACTGTCCTTGTCCTACTGTGTAAGGGAGTACATTCCCTTCAGGGACCTTCTTTGCGTTGCTGTACTGTATTTACTTCCAGGCTTACTCTCAATATATATTTTGCAATACAGTTACTGAAATGACTGCAGTGCACGTTTGTTGCACCTACTTAGAAGCAAGAGGATCCTAATACGACAGTCAAATGTTTGAAAGGAAGCTTTGGATATTTATGCGGCATGTCTTATCCATATACATGTAAAATTACGTTTAAAATTACAATCCCGAATCAAGAATAAGAAGTGATATCTAATAAAATATGCAGTGAAGCATTTTTGCAAACTTTTTTTCTCGAACAGGCAATTTTAAGAAAATGGAAAGTCTGTCGTAAGAATAATTTGTATAAGAGTGATAGACACGCCTTAGATTAGTTTTAGACACTAATTAAAATTTAGGTGAATGTATATGTTATCTCTCCTAGAAGAGAGATGATAAACTAATACTTTGGAGGTATTCCTACACATAACCATTTCTGTTTCAGTTATGAAGTTCAGAGGAGCCCAAAAAGCCGCCACAGTAATAGACTGGTTCATGCTGTCACATCATGATGATCTACGAAAGCGAGTCAGTTTTCACCATCAGATCTGACACTAACTAATTTGTTGAATATAAGGTTAAGGACGTCTCTTTTCTGTTGTGGACAAGCACGTCACGACACTCTGTCGTTCATTTGTTGGATGCAACTGTGGGCATCGGACGGTACCAACATGGACGACAGTAACATGCCAGGTAATTGCACTTATTAACTATGATTTCCTGCGTCTCTAGTGTTTTAAAGGGGCGAATGTAACATTATGCTACTTTTTCAATTAAAATATGTGTACCCAGTAGCTTAAGTCCAGTGTTTTTATGGAGGGTCTTGATCACGGACGAATAAAGAGAGTCCATATGACACGTAAACATGTGAAACTTACCTTCATCTGATTTAGGGAGATATCAGATATATCAATAGAGGGCATATTAGCTAAATAAAGAATTTGCTTAATTCAGCATGACAAAATGTAGAGTCCGAAATCTCCAGGCAGGGTTCTACACAGTGAAGTGAGTTAAACAACCACCCATCAATATGTTATACTACAAATACACGAGGGAACCATCAAAAACATGTCACTAAATGTGTGGGAGTAGCTGTGAAACGTATGTCGTTAACCAATCAATATATACAATTAGGTATAATTTTCTAAACAACCAATTAGATTAACTATTATCCTTCAACGTTTATCAATTTTAATGCATACAGTACTTTATTTTTATTAACATACACACTGTTTAACTGAAAGTATACAAAGGTCACAAAAATACAAATTTGTTTTCATAGATTTATATGATATCCTACTCTACTCATTTTCACGTACAATATTCTCACAAAAGCTTTAACCTCTATCTACTTCAAAACAAAGTTAATTTTCTTATAGTTACAAAAATAATATGGGAATAGAGTAGACTTTAAGCAAGTAAAATCTTTTAAAAGATGCGTGATGACTTAAAAATTGGATCGTCTTTGTGCAGCCAAGGTACAAAACAAATGAATAACTATTTCTCGTTTCAGAAAAGTACAGATCACAGATGAATATCTGGCAGCCATATTCACAGTTGAATACGCCATATTATTGTTTCAAACTCTCAAAACCAGCCAGTACATCATCAGGGTAACCAACATATACACAGAACAGACTGCTAATAAAACACATAATTTCGGAATTTAGATCTGTATTGGGTGAATTTTAGGAATTTAGGAACACTTCAGTCACTATTTATGTATTCATTGGACCTTTTAGTATTTTTATTATATTGTCACATTCCTGTAATAATGACAGTTAATGACACTGAACCACGCTATACATCCGGTAAAGAGAGAGATCTCTTGCCAGCGATAACATTTAATATTGATGTGCAGCGCTCAAAATGTACCTTTCACACCCAGGCGTTTCGCGAACCTTAATGCGGCACCGGAAATTCTTATCTCACTCTCCAGGTCTTGGTACAATATTGAAAAGTTACACAAAATAATAACAAATATGTTGGAAGCGGGGTTTCAACTAAAAATGCATTTTATGTAAATTATATTGTATCTAGATTCTATATTTGTTTTGACGTGGGATTTTGTCTAATCTTACGATATACCAATATGCAAAAATCACCTTAAACGGAGGACATTTTCCTAAAAGTCCAACATGTATTGAAGATACTTAAACGAATCTTTTTTAGTTGAAATTCGTTAAAGCCTTTCGAAATCAAATTTAAGACAAATGTTACGTATAAAGTTAAGTATCAGATAGGGGAAATTTCTTCAAGATTTTGTGGTATTCTTGGAGAAAGCCGTTTCGATTTTCGAATTATATTGTGCACACACAAATATACGGCTATTTTTACTAAAATGCTTCTAGGATACAGGTGACTTTAAAATGTTTATTTGCAGTGAAATTAATATCAAATTTTTGTGTGGAATGCAATATCCTTTATATATAGTACCTATATACTTGGTAGACAAATTATAAAACGAAGTACTTCTCATTTTGGAAAATAAAGGTGTTGTAAATTCACATCAATAACAAAGAATATGTGGGATGTAGTTAGCTAAAAGGAAGGAGAAAAAGAAAGAAGCGTATTTAACATAAATTGTAACTATTGTAACTACTAATTGTAACGGTTCACCACTTACGCAAAATGCATTCAGAATAAATAGTATTTGAGGGGATATTTCCAGAAGACTCAAAGATAAGCATTTCATTTGTCGTGAAACGCCTTAAACATATGGTACTTTAATAAAAATGTTAGAGCAATTTCTTCTTCTTCATCTTCTGCTACTGCTACTTCACGGATTTAGGCCTTTGGCTATTTCCACATCAAGAGATCGAGTTTGTGGATGTCTGGCGTTATTTTAAGATTAAACTCACCAAATGTGCTGTAAAATCAACTATTAATTCCCATATTCATAACAACAGTCCGAACAAAAGAAAGACGTTATATCAACTTTTTATACATCTCCAAGTTGACCAACCTAAGAACAATTGCCACAAGTTTATCCATCTGGCGCATGGACGTCGAAATGTGGGCATTGAAGTGATACCTATGGTAACCTATTTTGAGGCATCCTTTCTATGTGTTCCAGCCAGTTATTTGTTATTTTATTTATTCTGTCATTTAAGTTGAATATGTTTAATTCTGTTCTAATGTTCTCATTATGCTTTTATCTCAAAGTGTGTATCCCGCTACAGAACGCAAGAGCTTCTATCTTTCTTCTGTCTGATCTTATAAGTGTCCAATTCTCACAGCCAGAAGTTCACATAGGAACTACCATTGTTTTATAGAACCTTGAGTTGCTTTTAATTTTTTATTTCTCAATCTCCTTATTGTTCCACACATGCTATACAATCTGCTTAATTTCATGTTAACATCTTTCTTTTGGCAGTAGGATACGTCAAATCTCAAATATTTAAAATTATTTACCTGTTATATTATTTTATTATTTATCACTAGTTTAGATCTTAAGTGGTTTGTCCCTTGGAACGCCATCACTTTTGTTTTCGACTCTGAAATTCTCATGTTGTAATTGCTTCTAATTTGTGTACTTCTATTTGTAGTTCACACTCAGTATTGCTAAATATTACTTGATCGACTGCAAATAGGAGGGTTTTTAAGGCCTTGTTATTTGTAATAGAACTTACACTTAAGTGTTCTTGCCATTGTCTTATGACATCATCGATATACGATATTGTCGCGAGCATTGTTGCGGCCGGGCGCACAAAGGGACAGGTAGTGCAGCGCGGAGATAAAAGCTTACCGAAACTGATAAAGGGACAAATAGCTGGCTGGAAGTTTCGATTTCTTGTTTGTTACAGAACATTCCATAAATCTCTAGAAATATCAATGGAAGTATAAAGAGGATACGCGATCTGCAGTTAGGGACAGTGTCGAGGTTTTAATTGGAATCGTGTTTTGAAAGTGAACTCTTTGTTTGTAGGTGTGGCAGACGAACTTCAAGGCTGTATTTCTGTATGTTACGTAATTCTGCTACTGTAAGGGTTGACCAAAGTGTGTTTCTACGGAAATAAAGAGCATTTTGAATTTCTGCAGCTTGAACTTTTAATTTCACGAACCCACAAAGTCACAATATATACCAAAATTGCTGGGGACAATACGCAGCCTTCTTCAACATCTTGATTTATTTTAATTTGCTAGTCATTGTTATTGATTGATATACCAGGTGAGTCACCTGTCCCTATTTTTTTATTTATGCAAGTGCTAAGCGACATATGAGACTTATGCCTTTCTTGAATGCCTTCTGATAGGTGATTTGCACAACAGTTTATAGAGGAGGGGTAGACAACTCAGTGCATAAGTGTTATATGGGACAGAAAGCAATCACTATGTGTGTCGATTCCAAAAACATCATACCCAAACACAGAGAGCTGCAGCAGCAATTTTAGAAGACCTTACAACTTTTTATTCATTAACGTTAATTCAAAGACACCTTTAAACACACCCTGAAGGAACAACCTATCACATGCATCAGTTCATAGTAACATTGGAACACAAAATGTCAGATCTATCCACTGCAACCAATTGGATTTCAATCTTCGGCCAACAGCGTTTTTGTTGTACAGCTATATCAAAAAATTCTAAGTATTACATAAATTGTTTTCGCTTCTGTTACAAATTACGGCAGATTTTATTTCACAGAGTAATTGTAATGGCAAATGCAGATATTTTATTTTGTGTTAAAACTATCAAAAGGAGCTCAAAACACTGTATGAAGCTGTAAAAGCGTGTAAAAAATCCGAGGTGGTAGTCTGAGGTCTGGGGTTACTTATTCGTATAGGAACCTCTGGTCTCAAGATAGCATTGGCTAAATTGTATTATACAGCTTACTTTACCACACTGTCACTTTAAGTTGGGTTCAAATCCTTCGTGATTAGCTCCCAACGTTTATTATCCTCTGTTTTACCTCTTGGGGCATTTAATTTAATATTATATTACAATAACATTTTTATAAAATTATAGGTATTTACAAAACACGATACAATAATAGCGACACTTTTCACTGGAAGATGCTTATAAGTGTATAGTTCGTAGTAGATGTTTTATTATGGTGATATTGTGCTTGACTCATTCATCCAAGATTAAAACACTTCATAAATGCAAAGCGAAACATAAGATTTAAGCATGAAATAAACGCTATAAGGTTTAATGTCAACATGCTCCTAAAAAACTGAAAGTCAACTGCGTTACATGGTGTACAACACCAGATACGGTTCCGATTATAAGGGTCACGGAGTTAAACATGATCTCTAATAAAAGATAAAGATAGCCCGTAGTTACCCTTTAAAGAGCAATGACCTCTCTTTCCTGGCGGTAGGGTGAGCCCGGCGCAACTTATATGTTGCAGATCACTAATTATCGGATTGTAGTTCTTGTGTCTTTGGCTCACAAGAGAACCAATAGCAACAATAAATAAATACAAGTAGGTAACTAAAATATAGAGAAATAAGACTATAAGAAAGGAAAGAAACCAAAACAACGTAATGTCGTTTCGAACCTAGCCTTTTCCATATTCCAGCAAGCTAACCCCGTTAGCCAGCTGTCACGTATTCTCTGTCACCCCAATGGAAAGCATTCATTTGTCACGTTGCTAGTATTATATGCCTGAAAAGACGTTTATTTAAGCTTGTCGCAGCTTCTTGGTCCTTATTCAGGGTAATATGTATTAATGTTGGGTTTGTATAGTACCAAATAGAAGGGCAGAGCTATAATAATGGCTTTTATGCTAAAAGGGTAAATGTTTTCACATTAGAATATAAACTGCGTATTGCAGAGATAAGAATAAATATGGGTAACTGGCTCAGCTGGTATACTTTGCTCGTTATACACTTTAGATTACTCTTATCAGGTGTTCTGGATAACCTCTTTTATACATTGTTTCCTACGATTTTCTTTATAATAATCTATTAAATGTTTTATCGTAGTCGATAAATAATATATAAGTTGGTAGACTGAATTCTTGTCTGTCCTGAATGATCTGCTATGTTCCAAATATGAAGTCTGAACAGGAACATACCTTCCGAAACGCATTTTCTCCTTCTAAAAGCATATTTATATTACTTATACTTAATCTACGGTTATTATCTTGGTAAATATTTTATAGCCTGTACGAGGGCTATTCACTTTTTTTTGACAATATGCCTTTACTCATCCTCATAATTTTGATAGTTCTTCTCAAAATAGTCTCCCCTGAGTGCGATGCACTTTTCCCAGCGTTTCTGCCAGTCTTCAAAGACATGCTGAAAACCATTTTTGAGAGATCCTTCAAAATCGCCTCCGCAGCCTTCACCACTGCTTCTGATGATGGATAATGCCTCCCACCACGAAGGCATTTCTTCAAAGTTAGGAAATAGAAAAAAGTAATATGTGGCTAGATCCGGACTAAAGAGAGGGTGAGGGATGCACTACACGTTGATTTTTGCAAGATATTCAGCAACAACATTGGCAATATGCGGCCGCGCATTATCGTGGTGCAGCATCCAGCCTGCTGCACAGAAATGTGGTCTTTTGCGCCTGATATGGACTTGCAATGTTTTCAGGACATCCCCGTAGTATTGTTCAGTTACTGATGTGTGTGCAGGTACAACATGCTGATAAACCATTCCATGAATATCAAATAATGAGATGACCATAACTTTCCCAGCAGAAGCAACCACTTTTGCTTTTTTGGGAGGTTGGTGATGAAGGAGATTTCCACACTGAGCTTTGCCGTTTGCTCTCAGGATCAAAATGATGTAGCCAAGTTTCATCTGCAGTGATTATGTTTGAAAGAAACTCCCGATCTTCCTCTAACATCAACTTTAACTGCATGTTAACTCCATTGCAGCGGTAGGTGATACTGAACATGTCTGAACTTGCCTGGTTCTCACAGGCGGGAACCAGGAGTACCAACAATGAAACTACTACGGCGTGTTTGTTTCACATTAAGTTAACAGAATATAATAAGATTGAAGTTTACTGCGAAAAAATATGACCGTAAAAAATTATGATCATTCTTTATGGAACAGCCTTCGTATTTAAATGTATACCTCCATATTTCTGGCGATCGCTTCTATTTCCGTTTTTGTTTTTAAATATAGAATGTAATTTTCCTCTCTTCCATTGGTCTAGGACTTTGCAGATTATCCAAAAATATTTAATATTTCTAAAAATCTTTATACTGTCGTGCTATCTTTTATTTTTAGAAAATACAATTTTTCGTAATCTTTCTCAGTAAAGGCAACTTTGAATGAGATTTGTTTTTGAAAATCTTTGTTTCCAATCCTTGAAGAACACTGAACTTAAATACTAAGTTGGTCATTTATTAGATAGAAAAATAAGTTTTTGCAACAATACTTTGTAGAGAAGAGAATACAGAAAGCCATGTGATCGCAGCAGAGAGCTTTATGCGCTGCTGCCTTTAATCATCCTTATATGTTCGGCAGTAGATAACCCCGGTCTGATCACCGTTTAACATAAGTAACTAATTGAGTTAATAAGTTGCGTGGTCGGCAACGTTGCAGAATCTCTCACCTGCCTCTGGGTGACGTCATTGTACTGTGCTATCGCTTAGGTTCAGCAGTCAGTGCTGCAGGTCAGTTTGTGTGAGTGTGTGAGAGTGTGGAGAAGACGTCATGAAGGACTGGCAGGATGCTGAACAATGTTAGTATACCATTTAGCTACATTTCCGTAGAGAAATAATCTTAGAAAGCATTCAACTCATTTTAATAATCATATGGAATCATTCTTTCCGGTTTGTTTCAGGGAGAAGTATTTTGTGATTTTTAATTTTTTTATTTACTATCAAAGTAGAGCAAATATTGCATTCTTTCCAAAGTTTCTATACCAGCATTTCATTGGAAATGCATATTTTGAAAACCCATTAAATAAAACAAAGATTTAGAAAGATCTCCGTGTTTGTGAACAAAATAATTAAAAAAAAAAAAAAAAAAAACGAAGAGTCAATTTAATTCTTGGTATTTCAGTTTAGCGTTTACAAGGTTTCAATAACTTATCAAGAAAATCCGAAAAAGTTTAATTTTCCAAAAACTGACTAACAATGATTATTAAAAGAGCAGCGTTTGAATTCTTCCCACAATAAATAAAACCTATACATTGAATTTTCTGCAAATAGTTTGTGAAATCCATTATATTAATAAATAGTAAATAATTTTATGTGCTTTTGTACAGAGGCTGAACCATAAAAGATAGACTGAAACTTACCACAGAAAAAACAGTACAATTTAAAAAATATATGTTTCCAAACTTAGTCTCCACACGGCATGTGTGGAGATACTACTTTACCTAATATGATTTCAAAATTAGGTGATGTTATGATATCTCAAAATAAATTTGCGAAGACTTCATTAAGGGGGAAAAGGGAGAGTTCATTATTGCAACAGCATGGCAAGACAAAGATCGTGGTTTAAATCGCGTGCCACAAGAGGAATTAGTTGTAATTTTATTTTGCTTGGTTCCAAGAATTTTACTGCTGCAGTTCATTTCAGACTTCATTGCATTTGTAAATGTTCTTAAATGCTGGAGTGGTTTTGCAATTTTTATATATTTTATATATTAAATGTTAAAAACTTGTGGGATTATTATGTTTTAAATAATATAAGGTACATTTTCAGAATGCAAATTTCAACAAACTGCATTAATTACAAACTTGAGCTCCAGATCTTATAACGAAGTTATTTTAACCCTTGCACTTAATACGTCATACTACTTTTGACCAATAAGACGCTACAAAGCGTTTGGTTTCACCCAATCATGGCTGCTTATCTCAGAGTTCACCCCTATAGCATTTAACTAGTTTTTATCACTAGTTTTTATTTGCTGTCGTTAGTAAGTTACTTAATATTTTATTTTATTTAGTGTGAAATTAATATACTTTCTTTTAAACCTGAGGCAGTCAATTAAATGCAACTCGTGTTTTGATTAGTTTTAGGTAGATAAAGCACGATAGGAAGGCAACTGTTGCTAATAATTATAACACTAAATAAATTTGACATAGCCCTATATTTGATATTGCTATTAAAATACCTAATACTATATTTTTTTTCGAAAAAACTGTCAGTAGGTATGCAGCGATTAATACATTACGTCATCTATATCGAGGAAAAATCACAAATAACCGTTTTTAGCATATTTTATTTCTGAAGTTAACTATTTATCACTTCCAGTGTTGGTAGCATTGGTTAGTATATTCGGCAACACAATCGATTATTCATTCATGAATCTGACATAACGGTCATTTGATTTTAAGCAACACAAGTAAGATAATCTTTATTTGCTATAGCCTCTTATACTTTATTTTTGTAATAGTCTTAATAAATCCAATTCAAGTTGACAAAATTCATCACATAAATCTGCTCGTATTTCGTACTCGATAGTTTATCGTCAAATTCGTAACTTATACTAGAACGTATGGTAATAAAAGAAGATCTACATAAAACAAATCAAATAAATTTATACTTGTGACTATATTGTGGATTCAATTACCTCTCAAAACGAGATGTCTCTCTGCTTCCAATATGGAAGAGCTCTACATAATTTTTGGAATTAAAATTTCTGTTTAAATATCTACCATTGAAGATAACTAAACAAGACAGACTGAAATAATAATTAGAACCATAAGAAGAAGTAATCATGTTTCAATAAGATTTTGTTTAATGTATACGAAACAAAATGCGCATAGTTGCGATAAAATAGAAGTGATGAAACGAAAACTATAAAATAATCTAGACAGGTAGTTGTTATTGAAATTCCTGATATACTTGTACTGGACTGCCTATTTATACGCCAAAATAGTCTTCATAAACCCTTCCTTCATCTTTACGAAGCTGGGTGTATCAGCTGTTTCGAGTTCGTTCAACCCGAACACAGTCGACCAGTTTGTGATAATAATCATGTTACGTCACTCCAGGCTATTCATACAAAAGAAAAAAAAATTGCTAGCTGCAAAGCTTCATTCTGCACTCTCGGAGGTAAAGTGGTAATTTAATACTTATAGCAGAACTCCTCCGTGTAAAGAGAAGAAGTGATGGGAGACAGTTACATGGCTTTCTCTGCCCGTTTTCGTTTCACAGTGCTACAAAATTTGACTTCAATAGTGATACGTAAGGTGAAGGTGGGGGAGCTGATTCGCCATAAATAGGTTATGAGGTGCCATAAGAAGCACTATGGTAGGTGTGTGTGTGTGTGTGAGAGAGAGAGAGAGAGAGAGAGAGAGAGAGAGAGAGAGAGAGAGAGAGAGAGAGAGAGAGAGAGAGAGAGAGAGAGAGAGAGAGAGAGAGAGATGACTCTTAAAATGTAACATGCTATTCCCATTATAAGCTATGTCTGTAAACCTTAATTCAACTTAAAATGAAATAGGTGGAAAAATAAACTTTTAGAAGAAGAATTTGTATACACATTAATAAACAAAATATAACGAAAGTAACGTGAATGTAGCAAAAATGTTTAAGAAAATTCATATCTTGAATTTTTGGGGAATTTCTTCACACTGAATGACTTGTAAAATATATAAACAGTGGCAAGGCGTGACTTTCAAAGCAAGGGAAGCTTCAAGTAATAATTTTCATTAAAATAGGAGAGAATAATGACTCAAAGAATTAAGGTTACTCCTCAGTACTCTTTCTATTGTGCAGTCACACATAGTTAATTCTTGCATTACAGGATTGTTCACACTGCAGGAAGACATATTCCTGCTTCCTCTCTCCATTCAGACGTTCCAAATTTTGCTACAGCTGGCCCATACAGCGTGAACTGTTATCCTAAAATGGAGAAAATATGCAATTCACACACTTCTGATAATAACTTAAAACTTCACAAGAATGTCCTATTTGTCACCACTGAATACCAAGCCACGTAAAATAGTACTGCTAGTACTATTGAAATATACTGGCATTTAAAGGCTCCACATAAAACAAAACAAAAAGAAAGAACTTTTCGTCACACTCTAGAGGGACTGCACGTGACAACAGTGCTTCCTAACTATGAAAGAGTCGCGATTGCTTCCGGAAACCTACGAAGCATGAAAAGCAAGGTTGCGAATGCGTAAATACAGAACTATTCAGTACTGAATAAGCTCGCAGAAGTGGTCATTTGAATCTGTGCAGCTGTAAAGTTGTCCAATGTTTGCGAATACATTTTGAAAATGTTTCCAGAGCAAGTGAAATATTTTTTGGCAGGAACATGCACAGTAACATTATACAAGAAAATAATTCTGTGTTAAATTCAGTGCATATGTCGCAGACTATTTGATACCTCCTCTTTCTAGTGCATTGGATTACTAGAAAATAATTTCAAAATTTATACAACTAAAAACAAAAATTAGCCGCTAAATATTAATGTATTTCACTTGCAGAAGTTTTCTCTGTAAGACTAACATATCAGGACTCCTATATGACAGAACAAGAAATAAACTTGACATCAAACGGCTGAAAATGCCAGTGGTTTTGAACAAAACCTATAAAAGTAGACTGGTTTGCTTTTAAATTACTAATGTAAGTTTATAAATAAGAACCAAGATTCTATTTTGTATTGAAACTAGAAGTAGAAATAACGGTATCGAGTATCGAAGTATTGCGTATCGAGGAAAACTGGTATCGACCGATCATTTATAATATTTGTTGAAGATTGGTAGAGCATGTTACGTGAATGATGTAGAGTTTCTGTACTGTCTTGTGGCAATATCTTGAAAACTTCGCATACAACATGTCCTTGAATTGCAACTGGCTGTGATTGGGAAATTCCAGCTTTATCTCAAGTGTAACCTTCTCTTATTACATCGCTATCAAGAAAACTGAATGTCTCGCATATTACCTATATTCGTTCTAAAATATTAGCTACCAGTTTACATTTACTGTACCTAAATTTGTGATATAGACAGCTTTATGACATGTAAATATTTATTTTGGTAAAATAGTAACCCAGAAAACATATAAGTCGGTCGTTAGGCGCTGTGCAGATCTCGAGGTCGCGTGTTCATATCCTGGCCAAATCGATGATATATAAGTGTGCTTATAAGAACTGATACCAGATGAAATTTCGGCACACCGGCCTCGCTTTTTTAATTATATAGGAGGATGAATGAAATGGGTGAACCGATGCTCCCAGGGTCCATAGAACTTTGTGTTACCGCAATTCATCTTTAAGATAAGGGGAAATTTCGGAAAAGTTTATTCAAATAAGTCACTGTGATCGAAATTCGAACTTCGAACATGTTGAACGTGAGACAGACACGCTACCATCTATGTTAATGACGATCCTAACTATAAATAGCGTCATTATAAAAAATATTTATAAAATTTAAAAGACGAGTAATTTGCCACCTGTGCAAATGACAAAAACATTTTCTATACAGGGTGTACCAAAAGGTATGACAAAGCTTTGGGAAAGCATTCCTTGCATATAGAGGATAAAATCTATACAAAAATAGGTCCGGAAATAGTTTATTTTCATGTTAAAGCTCCATTTATACAACTCTGCTTACACGGTGAGATGTGTAATACGTTGCTGTCCTGTGGCCATAACTACACAACAGAACGATGGTTTAATATCTGGTTAAATAGGGTGGAGACGATGCATGTCACCATTGTGGTCATTATACTACATAGGTACCGGTATCAGTTCATGCACGATGGAGCTCCTCCTCATTTCAGGCGTCGATTTCTGAATAGCAAGTTTCCTGGTAGGTGGATAGGAAGAGGTGCCCTGATTCCATGGGCTCCATGCTCGCCTGACTCAAATCCACTAGATTTTTGTGTGTGGGGACATTTCAGATTTCTTGTTTATGCAACCCCAGTTTCAGATATAGAGACTTTTCATGCTCGTATTGTGGAAGGCTGCCAGACAATACGAAATTCTCCCGGCTTAACCCAGCGCATTGAGACTATGCCACTTCGGGTTAATGGATACATTGCAGCTAATATTGATGTAAATTTTTTTATCCTCTATCCACAAGAAACGTTTTCTCTAATTTTCGAAATACCTTTTTGTTATGCCCTATATATTACATTCATGTGACTTGCTCCCCACTATCGCTTATTTTTATGTACCTTCTATTAACTACTCTTACAAAACTTAATTTTCTATCTACTTCATGTCATGTTAAATCAGTCATCTTCTGTAACGTATTAAATTATGATGTGAAAGTTTCTGATCTACGGTTCAACAAGTAAAAAAAAATTGATAGAGTCGATATGAAAAATTCAGTGCCACGGCCGGGATTTGAATTAAGGATCTACTGGTTTCCGTACAGTCGCTCTTACCCATTGAGCTACCTTGGCCAACGTGCCGTCCTGACATTAAATTCTCCAATCGACTCATATATTTCCCCGGTAGACCACTAGGAGCTCTCGTATCCGAGATACACCGTTTGTGGCGACTTGCAATTGCAAGTACTTGAGTCCCAGGCTGCATAATTTAACTCATACTTTATTTAGTTAATTGATGGAAATTATTCATTTCTTCACACTAGCCGTATACATGCTAAGGTATTAGATTGATAGAGTAGACATGAAAAATTCAATGCCACGGCCGGGATTTGAACTATTAGCCTGAATGCCCTATTTTTAGTGTGAAGAAATTAATAATTTTTAACAATCAGCTTAATTAAAAAGCTGTTACTTCCTCTGCTGATTTCACCGAGTTATTACTTATTCTATAATTCTATTGGGTATGAAAGATCTTAATTTGCTCACAGGCCCCTTTATGACGCTTGAGATTCTTGTACGTGTCACGTATTTAAGCCATAAATTACTGGCTTTAGTTCGACTTATAAGACGGCAGAAAATATCCATTTCCCTTCGCTGGGTTTGAAGCCATGACTTCGGGAAGCAAAGGTAGCACATTTGCTACCAGTTTCGATAAAACCAGAGTTTCTTGCAAATGCATAAGTTATTTTCAGAATGTGTGGGTTGGAGGTAAACAAACACATTTTTTGTCAGCCAAATCATACGTTCAAACCAAATCATTAACTCTGCTTCTAATGTATTTATCTTAGAGCCTTCAATATTATTTCTGTCATACTGACCTTCAGGTGCAGACAGTAATAAAATTTTGCCTAAGTACTGGAACTCTATCAGTGACTTCTGTCGTTCAGGTACCTACAAGATAAGACACGAAAAGAGCAAGTTAACACCGTTCCAAATTAGGCACCTACGCCAGATATATTTGGTATTTTACGCCTCTTTTATCGTTCCTCTATTTTCTTCCTAGTTACGTAGATGTTGCTCCTTTTTATTGGTGCACGTGATAGATACTAACCCATGTTCATTGGTTCTCATATTTTAGAAAGACTGGACGACAGTTAATGAATTTCTTTCGCTTGTTACATATTCTGTCCACACGCTGTTTTGAGTGACTGTAATTTTTTTTCTTCGTTCTCAGACCTTGAGTCTGTGCTACTTGAGGATACTTGTAGCTGTATCCTTATTATTTTGCTTCTATCTAGTTGTAGTAGTAGTTGTGCTAGTGGTGGTGGTGACGGTGGTGGTATTTTGGAGATTGGAGAGGGCTAAAAGTTCATCTACTACCCTTATTAGTTCAGTGAATTGAATACTGGAAGAATACCCATCTTAAAAGCCCGGGATGGGATCGAATCCAGAAACAAGAGCTGCGACACTTCAGTCCACTGCTTCAGTACAGGGACTACTGATTGCCCAGGACAAGAAGGCAAGCTAGAGGAATGTGCAAAGTAATCAGTTTTGCTGCCTCCTCGGGGTGTATGTTCGCCTTCCGAGTATGACAAGGATGGAAGGCTCGTTTAAAATACATAAGTGTTGTCACATGTTACATAGCTCACTATACATGATACATATCGCTGCAACAAACATTAGAACTGGAAGCTTGGGTGACTCATATGCAATCTCATCCACTCATTTCCTAATAAACGGATCCGCTACCGGAGCAGATAAACAGTTGAAGCTCCTCTGCCCTTCATACCCCTCTAGCCTTCCTGTCGTGGGCATACAGTACTTCTATTTAAATTATATTAGCTTTCCGTAACACCATAATTTTAATACATATTTAATACATATTCCTTTTCAAAATATCTCTTTTAGTATTGCCATTCTTTTTGTTTCTTCATATTTTCTTAATAACTTTTATTTTTCTTTTCTTATATTTTCTAGCGAATGTAAAACCCCAGTCGAAATAAACTTTGTGAAAAAATTTATTACAAATTGCTTTGTAGGAGCAAGGGCGGTAGAGGAAAGTAAATCAATGACATATTTTAAAAAATAGTTGCTAAATAGTCCCCTCTCAACACTTGAGTAACAGTGGAATAGCGACAGCACTTTCAAAACAATTGAAAAATTAACAGCGAACATATTTTTTGTTGTAATTTACGTCCTCCAACGTTAAGTTATATCGGACTGTGAATGAAAGGGGTGAAATGATGTTCAAGTGAGCCCATGGTCCATAGAGCTTGGAGTTGCCTGACATTCGTCTTTGAGGATAAGGGAAAACCCCGGTAAAACCTTATCCAGGTAACTCGCCATGACCGAGATTCAAACTCGGGACTTCTTGAACGTGAGACAGACACGCCACCATCTACGCTACCGAGGCCGGCACGAACATCCTGGAAATAACCAATTCCACTAAGATGTTATTTGAAATTAACCGTGTTTGGTGCACTATGTTTTTGTCTGCCTGTTATTTAGTAATTAGGCATACAAGATTATAGAATCTGACCCCGTAGCTCAGTCGGTAGGGCACCTGCCTGCCATGCTAGGGGTCCCGGGTTCGATTCCTGGCTGGTTGTGGGGATTTTTCTCCAACCATGATGATTCCCCATCTTCCCCAGAGTCTGAAATTATGAATGACAGTGCGAATGTGCGTGATCTAATGATACAGAGGCCGCGCCGTGGCTCAGTGGTTAGACCACTTGGCTCTCACCAAGGCGGACCGGGTTCGATCCCAGGTGACCGCAAAGTGAGACAACACGGCGCTGGGGCGGGTTTTCTCCGGGACCTCCGGTTTCCCCCGCCATCTCATTCCACCGGTGCTCTATCTTCATCTCTTGTATCATCAGTGTCATCGCCTGCGGTGCCGTATGTAGTAAAAGTGGGCGTTAAACACTACACATTTCACATTTCTAATGATACAACTCAACGATTATGAGTCAACATCACCGATATGTCCCAAAGGAGAACGGCTTCCGATATGACCACTGCAGTTAAAGGTGGGGTATAAATGGAAAAATAAATTATAGGAAATTTCTTCTGGGCGAAAAGGATTCACAAGATATTCATAGAAAATTCCTGGTGTACTAAATCTAAATACCAGGTCAGGAGTATATCAACAATTTCATTCCCAGCTTTTACATGAGATTTTGAAATTGTCTATGTTGAAGGCTACTGTATCTAGTAAAATTTACACATATTACACCTAAAATTACATTATTTATCGTAACGGACTTTTCGCATAAAACCTCCGTATGTATTATGTAGTGTATGGGCAAGAAGTCAGATTCAGTATTGCTTGTTGTATAAACTTGCTCAACCAGCCAATGAAACCATTTTTTCGTTCTTTCATAAGGGGTGCTCCGTCGGTCTCGACACTCATAAGTTTGTCGCATGGAAGCTCAAATTTATTTTCAACATCATGGACAGCGTTGAAAATGTCTTGTCTACAAGTTGTACTTTTAAGGGACACTGTATCTAACATTTCTTTTAAGATATCAACTCCCCTCAGAAATACAATTAATCGTGCCTCATTAGATCTGTCCACAGATTCGTCCAGGGCTACGAGTAGAGAAAAACATGCTAATGATCTTATTTTATCATTTAATTGCCTTTCCAAATCACAACCCAATTCTTCTATGCGTAATCGGGACAAAATTCCTTCGCAACAACCAGCAAGTAGTGCTTAATTCGCCTTCACTAAATGGTTTCATAATTTTTTCCAATAAGTTCCGCCGTACCAAACATTAGGGTCATATGTAACAGGTGCTTTCATTTCTTCCAGTTTGTGTGATCTTACTTCACCTAGAACAAAGATATGCTAAACGTTAATAGCAACCGCACTGACTGCTACCTCTGTTTCTCGCTGCCTTGGTCACTGGTGTGGGGAAAACAACATGTGTAGGAGAAGGAAGCGTGTGCTGTACAATTGAGCCCCCTGGCATGTGCATAACAGCTGTATTTTTGTTTCTGTGGTGGACAGCTTCAACACGTGTCCAAACAGACCTTAGTACGTGACAATCGTAACTCTGCTTCCGTAAATGCCAACAGATGGCATGAGGTGCCGTCCAGTTTAGTGCTTTCATTTACAGATGCATTACTTTATCTTTACAGGAATCCTGTGCGGTAGGGATGAGTAGCAACTGTGGTGGGGATAGTGCATCTATCGCCACAATGCGTCACACGCGTAAGATTACGAGAGGGGAGGGCGGTGCATAAGGTGTCTAAAAATAAATTTCATTCTCGAAGCCAGTTTTTCAGCTCTTATAAACTAAGTTGTAATTCTTATTATGGTAGTAATCTCCACGTTTTTTGTTGGATTTTAAATAGTACATGGGCATTTGGAACAAAACCCTCTTCTCTCCAGCAGGCATGTCGGTCTTTCAATATCGCTGCAGAGTCCCTGAGACGTATTTCACTCCAGGCATATGGTCCAGTATGTGCTGTATTTATATAAGTTTCATCCATATAAACTATATAAACTTCACTTCGATATCTCCGAATATTTTGTAAATATTTAAGCCTTTTTGCACGTATGGTGCAATGTTTCATTAAAATGTGTCTGTCACGCTTAGTGCTTTTTTTTTTTCAAATAATCCTAGCTACAAAAGAAGTCTTCTTAATGTTCAGACACTGCCTTGGAAGTCAGTAGAATTTTTAGCTTCATAAGCACTTTCTTCAAAGTTGGTCTTCGTTTTTCTGTGCTTTAAAAATTATTCATAGTTCGCCTAACTACTTCTGAATTAAAACATCCAAATTAGAGTTGGTGCATGATCTTAATCTTTGTTTACTGGGCATAGAGAAGGACGTTGTTTCACTAGCCCCAATTGCTTTTCTTTCCTTAATAACTGTCCTAAACTGCTTTCAGACACAACTGTTGCATCAGATACCCTTTCCCAGATTTTTATAGCTGGCCCAGACCATTGTTCCTTTTTTTATAAATCTATGGATATTGGTTATTACTTCTCGTGTTTTTAAATGTAGCACTTTATTTCCCAATGTGCTGCTAGGAGGCGTCATTTATAAATGCCCTCTTGGAACCAGGAGACAAGCACATTTTGAAACAAGCTGTAGTGTTACCGAGTAGCTCTGCACGTGTCTAGTTGCTCGCAACTGGTACGCAACTGACCTGCCCTCCCCTCCAGTTGCAACCGTTCTGAGGTGGACTCGTTCAGATACCACTGCGCATCGCTCTGCACTTTTCAAGATAAAAAAATACATCTGTAAGTTCGCTCAAGGATTTGAATCCGGTACCTCTCAAATGTGCATCACAACGTTAACGCCAGAGCAGTTCAGTTCAGCTGTGGAGAT
Organism: Mantis religiosa; assembly: GCA_030765055.1. Taxonomy (NCBI): domain Eukaryota; kingdom Metazoa; phylum Arthropoda; class Insecta; order Mantodea; family Mantidae; genus Mantis; species Mantis religiosa. The sequence continues at coordinate 71,481,352 of CM060959.1, forward strand.
TAAAAATATTTAGATACAGCGTGGCGACTGTTATGAATCGCTTTAATAAACAAGACATGCTTTATTTATAAACAGAGTATAAATGTGGCCTAACGAGCAGGGATACGTTTCCACAGGGACAGAAAAACATAATTACTATCCGAGTTGAACTTATTTTAGAGAAAGTAACCTATACGAGAGCAATTTATTTGTAATATTTCTTCTTGAGATAGAGATTAGAACGTCATCGATGGTAGTTTAATGCACCGTTCGACCACCAGGTGCGTGGTAGAGTTGAGGCATGCCGCACGAACAACTTCCTGAGGCTTTCGATCGATTCCCGCCAAGCAGGCCGCAGAATATCACAAGCCAGAATCTCAAGACTTCGTCACAGCCAACTTCTTTCTTAAAGACATTTAAAATTAAGAAAAGGTTCGCGTGGAAACCTCCAATTTCCTGTTCCCTAATGAGCCGTAATTACTGTTTTTAAATTCTGATGCAACGTGCATATATGCACATTCACACCATCTCAGTGACGGCATTTTCTACTGCTATTGTGCAAGAGAGGCTAAATGTTCTTGGAAAAATAATGTATGTTATTAACAGTCCAATCCATATTATTAACAGTTAAAGTAGAAAAAACAAGGCGTTTCCTGTGAAGGGTTTTTTGAGCTTGGGGACTTTCTTGGAAAATCTTACTGTTGTCTCTATCAAATATGTTGGATATAACGATCGAGTTCGGTATTTATGTGCATTTTGTTTTGGGTTTTATTTTTCTTGGATCTTTTGTTTTTAGGTCTCAAAGCATGTATTATTTTTTAAAGTAGGAATTAAGAGAATTACAATAACTCTTCTTTATATAAACAAGTAAAATATGTGCGCGTGCTAGGTTAAGTGAGAATTAAATCTTTTAAGAGCCGGTTACTATACGATGACTTTTAAATTATGTTCTCTTTGCATAAAAGGAGGTAAAATAAAAAATAATTACTTCCTATTTCATAAAAGTACAGTAGAACCTCGTTAACACGAATCAAATGGGACGAGGACCGATCCATTCTAACGAAAATCCGCGTTATCCACAGAATCACTGGAAAATAATAAAATAAACATGTACAGCATCAACGAAATATTTTTAACTGAGTTTACAAATTACTATCGGCACACGTGCATATAAAAATACATATAATATATGTACTGTAATAACCTATGTATTTGGATTGTAGACAATATTAGCTATATAATAGTCGGTATAAAAAGACAGTGAGTGTGCTGTCTCAGTTTAGTATATCACTTATGAGCAGCGCCATCTCGCATCCGCTTCAATATTAGAAATTCATTTGGTGATGTTTCGCATCAACTTCGTGTTTGCTATTGCATGTGCATGGGTCATATAAACAGCTGGTTAAGCAACACTATCTGAATCTAAACACTCTTCATTTTCACTTTTAGTAACATGCATGACGCAATAATGCCTTCCTCTGTAATCGGTTTATAGCCTCCGTCATTGACAATATCTTCATCAACTTCTGTCCATATTTTTAAAAAAGTGTATAAAATCTTCTTCCACGCTTAGTTTTTATTTTTCTTCGATCTTGTTCTCTGGCAAGTTACACACACCGGGCCACATCTTCCACGCACCTTTTGTGGCGACTTACTATACTTAAGTCCCAGGCTTCATATTTAAACCACGTGTCTCATAGCATATGAGAACCCCTAGTGGTCTACCGGGAAACATACGAGTCAGTTGGAGAATTTAATGTCATGTCGGCACGTTGGCCATAGTAGCTCAGTGGTTTAGAGCAACCGGACGGAGAGCGGGATATCCGTGGTTCAAATCCCGGCTATGGCATTGAATTTTTCAGTCTGACTTAACTTCGCAAAGTTAAGCATTTTTAGTGACTTTCCTCGCTGTCAGAGTATTTGTATCGATGTCACACTCGTCAGAATATGAAATAACTCTGTCATCAAACCTCCCTGGGACAAAAACATCGTGAAAATATCTGCCATGTTCATTTTTACAAGTTGTAAACATAACTGAGCAGGATATGGTCAAACTATTATGGTGTCAATTGGAAATACCGCCCTTATGTAACAGAAGATCTCTTTTAATGATCAAGAAACACACCGTTAGAAAGAAGAAGGTTTGCTCTTTCCATTGTCATAAAAGGTATCCCTATAGGATGTTTCAAAAATAGGTTTACAGCCTCATAAACATTGCGATTATATTTAGGGCAGAAACTCTCTTAAGTGGCACGGCAGCAAGAGGGCTAAGAATGATTAACTTACAAATCAAGTATTGCAAAAAGTACTTTATAATGGTTTTCGGTGTGCTTACTTTATGGGTTTCTTTTATCTTTGACTGCAAGTGGCCTCAAAACACCTATATAATTCTGCTGAAATCTGGACATTTAATTTATGTATAAAATGCAGTATATCCACTACTTACTATATATAGTAGAAAGGCAATATGCTTTTTACTGTTTTGAGGAGCATGTAGCTTGTACACCTAACATTAATGGGAGACTTACTTTTCTACATCTATAATTTTCAGAAGAAAGACTAGTGTTTGCCTAACGTCAGCAAGGTATAATTTAATGTATACATTTTCTTCTATAAAATCAAGAAGCTTGTGATATATTTGTGGAAATGGGCGCCAGTCGCGTGTTGCTGGCCCGGTATGTAAAATCCGTAAAATGCAGTTAATTTATGAGTTTCAAACTGATAGCTATCACACGCTTTGCTTGACAGCCGTCATTCATGTAACTGCATATATGAAATTTTGTTTTCGGTAATTGTATACTATTTAATGTGACGTGACGTGATTTACTTCAGTTTTAAGGACTACTGTTAGAGTACGCATAGCGTCAACAGTTGGGTGTGTTCGGCGTTGTTTGGGAACAAGTATCTTTGAGAAATCTGAGCAATCTAAGATCTTAGAGGAAATAAATTGAAACGGTTGAACAGTAAAATGTGTTATTATCCGTTTCCTCCTTCATATTTTGATGCCGTTATAAGGTTCTTGGACATTTCTAACAGCAACCACCACACAAGATGACACAGCCTTGAACCTGTGTACTTTCTGACACCGTCAACTGCTTCCAACCCACGGATAACGAAGATAAACTGACAGTATATTAAAACTCAAACAATAGTTAGGAGGCGATCTGTGGAAGAGTTGGTGAAAGTGCTACTTGATGCTTCCATACAGCTTCCAACAGGAACATGGTGTAAGAAGGCCACCCGGGACTTCTTCAGTTGGGGATGTGTTCCTCATTCAGGAGGACAACCACCCCTACGACAAATTGAAAGAAGGTTCCCGAAAGGAATGTGCTGTGGGACAAGGACAGCGAATGTGTGTGGCAGGGAACGCCTGCTACACAAGGAGCATACCGTTGAAAGAGCATGCGCCCTATTCACTCTGTACATTGAAGCTGATTTTTTCAGATAATTCAAGAAATTCGTTAAAATTTCCATATATGGAGATGTAATGCAAACATGGCCCTCTGAAATTAATGAAAAGGTTAAACCAAGATGGCTTTGTTTGTGACGCAACAGATTGGCTAAGTTTATTATCATTCCAAGTTATAGAACTTTTCAGAAATTCAACCTTTAACGTCAAGCTAATCAAATTCAAGTTTTGATCCCTTAGCAACAAGACATTGTAGAATGAACCAATCCGACTTCAGTAAAATTTTAATTTGATTTCATCTTCATTTGTGAAAGGTCTCAGTCCTTCTTGTTCTTTCGATATAGTCAGACGTGTTATAGATATCGTCTCGGACACAGGCGCACTATTAAGTTGCAAGAGGACTGCTAGGTTGCTGCAAGTTACAGAAGTAATTTTATCTACTGATTAGCGATCAGTGAAAACACTCGTCGAGTACGCGTCGCAAAAGAAAATACGTAAATGATGAGTGGTACGCTGTAGCGTTCACTACGCCTGTAAAATCAGGAAAGATATTTGTAAATCATGTCTTAAAACACCGGCTGTTAAATAATTCAGTGAGAAAATAAATTCTCAAAAAGTGAAGGAGTGTTTTAAATCAATTTTCTTGTCACCATCCACCATTCCGTTGCTGGCGCCGTACCACTGCCCTAGATTATAGAGTTCATCGCTCATCGACGGAACTGCCGGCGGATCGTCAAGTCTACATCATCGCAGTGACAAGGAAGCTGGAGAGATCATCGGTTCTCCATCCTGAGGAAGGTAAGCCGCCTCACCGAGGGATAACAACATGTGGGTGCGTCGCGTGGCTTGAAGTCACATCTTCACCACACGACAAACTTTTAAAGAAAAACTTATTACAGCATTAAAACCGAGAAGATTCATTCACAAAATTAGAAGCCGTCAGAATATTTTTGAATGGTCTGTAACTGTACTGACATGGGGTGTCATAAACCTGTCCATGGAGGGTGTGGGAACCTTCACCAACACCCCTGCGTCTCAGGCCTCGGAGACTTACTCCCCTGTGGAGAATTATACAAAGCCGCCTATTGAGCAACTTTGTGCTGATAGAAACGGCAGCTCCTGGTGTATATTAGCCTATGTTTAAGGAGAATTGAGCTTCTTGGGCTCAAATTTGTCGCTTTCTTGGTAAATATTAAGTAAGTTTTTTCTGTTCTCTCCAATCTTGTTTCAAACTTCTTAAGTGCAAATAAACTATCTTAGGATGATAAATAAACCCTAAATTGCTGTTGAAAATACAAAATAATAATGAGTATATAAGAAATGCCTAATGCAACAAACATTATTAAATCACATACCTATTTTAATATGCTCTGCATTTCTCTTCTAAGCTTTTACGTATCTCTTCTGGTTTATTATAGATATTGTCTCATATAAAATGTCATTTTTAAGAAACACAATTATTTAAAATGTGTTCTGACAAGCAATTAACTAATTTTCAATGTATAGACAATTAGATTCTATGGTCTTTGAGACATTGTTCAGCCAGGTTTATTATCCCACGACGGCACCAATCTCTGGCTTTTGATGCGAGGAATACGATGACACCCACTCGTGCTACTTCAGTATTGTCAATTTCTTCCACGTAGAAAATGGGTCATGGATCGAAAAAGATAATAATCTGACGGTGCGAGGTCAGGAGTGTATGCTGGAAGTGGTAGCAGTTTGTTCCTCCCAATTCCTGAACACTTTCCATGGTTGTTCGTACAGTATGGAGTGTTGCAATGTACTGTTGTAATAGAACCATATTTGGTTAACTAATGCTGGGTATCTCCGTCTATAAGGTTCATGAACTCGTTCCAGTTGTTAAGAATAAACATCCGTATTAGTCGCCCATCCGTCCAGTGAATCACACCTTCAAAATTCCACTAGCCAAGCAACATTACTCTACTACTACTACTACTACTACTACTACTACTACTACTACTACTACTACTACTACTACTACTACTACTAATACTACTACAGGGGGATTTTAGGGCTTATTTCGCCCTATGGCTGCTTCAGGGGTGTACCCTCTTCAGCCTTGACTTTAATTGGAGTTGAGGGGGATGGCTCTTTTTTTTTGCTTGATTAGGTTACATATGCATGTGTTTACAATTTGTCGTTACTTGCTAATTGTAATACTGTTAGTATATGTCATATTTGTAAATTATTTACTTTTTATATTATTATTATTATTATTATTATTATTATTATTATTATTATTATTATTATTATTATTATTATTATTATTATTATTATTATTATTATTATTATTATTATTATTATTATTATTATTATTATTATTATTATTATTATTATTATTATTATTATTATTATTATTATTATTATTATTATTATTATTATTATTATTATTATTATTATTATTATTATTATTATTATTATTATTATTATTATTATTATTATTATTATTATTATTATTATTATTATTATTATTATTATTATTATTATTATTATTATTATTATTATTATTATTATTATTATTATTATTATTATTATTATTATTATTATTATTATTATTATTATTATTATTATTATTATTATTATTATTATTATTATTATTATTATTATTATTATTATTATTATTATTATTATTATTATTATTATTATTATTATTATTATTATTATTATTATTATTATTATTATTATTATTATTATTATTATTATTATTATTATTATTATTATTATTATTATTATTATTATTATTATTATTATTATTATTATTATTATTATTATTATTATTATTATTATTATTATTATTATTATTATTATTATTATTATTATTATTATTATTATTATTATTATTATTATTATTATTATTATTATTATTATTATTATTATTATTATTATTATTATTATTATTATTATTATTATTACTATTATTATTACTATTATTATTATTTTAATTTTTTTTTTGTTTCGTATAGTTTCGTTTGGTTTTAGTAGTAGGTTATATGTATAACTTTATTTATTTTTTATTATTTTTTATTATTATTTATTTAATACAATCTTTGGGTATGTGTACAGTTACGGTATGTACACAATCGTCATTTTTCAGGCTAGAAGTATTTGGAGGTGCTCACGTATCTTGTCTTCCTCGGCATCCTTTATCCTGGCGTGGTGTTGTATCAGGGTGACGATCGGTGGGGCGGTGGTTTCCGTCTTCTTGTAGTTCTTTCCTGCTGCAATCAGCTGCCTCCTGTACGGTCTCTCGGACGCGTTCGCGATGTACTTGTACATTCGGTCTTGTATGTGTTGTTCAAGTGCGGTTGCCTTACAGATGTCGTACACTTCTTCGTTTCTGTGCCAGGGTACGAGTTTGTTGGTTATTCTTAACCACTTCCTCTCCATCTGTAGAAGCCTGGTTTTGATGTATGTTGTCGTTATTGGGAAGGTGACGATAGCGGCGTAGGTGAAGTATGGTCTTACTATTGTCTTGTACAGTTGGTTGAGGATCGGTGCTGAGAGTCCTATTTTGCCTATCTTTGATAAGTAGTGTAAGGTGGAGATTGCTGTTTTTGCTTCTTTCATCTTTTGCTGGAAATGTGGTTTTGTACTCAGTTTTTTATGAAGCTTTATTCCCAGGTACTTTACGGTGGTCTGTATCGGTATTTTGTGTCCTTGGTAGGCTATCGTCGATTCCTGGTAGTTACGCTTTGTTTTCCTGCGGAAAATGATGGCTTGAGTTTTGCTCGCATTTACTGTGAGGCGTCATTTGGATGCCCATCTGTGAAAGGCTTTTAGCTGTTTCTCTAATCTTGGTTTTGCGTTCATCAGCTTCGGAGCGCTGTTCAGATATGCAGTGTCGTCGGCGTATTCGGCTAGTTCTATTGCTGGGTGGATTACTCTGGAACCGAACTTTTTTTTAACGATGACTGTGGCAGGTTGGCGGAGATCAAGCCACTGTTTCGAGGCGTTAGGGTTTCGATAATATATCCATTTTTAATCATAAGTGACAATTCTATCATCCATGGGATTACGGTTTAGCTGACGAAAGATATCTATTCCACGTTTAACCTGTTGACGTGTCAGTTCATGAGGTACATGATTGATTTTCCAAGTGTCTTAATGTGGCGATGTATGGTATCTTGTGATGCACCAATTTCTTCTGAAAGCCTACGGGCACTTTCTTGCAAATTTTCTTGCAAAACTTGGTGTGTATCCTGAATAGTTCATGCTTTAGGTCTTCCAGAACGTGGTAAATCTTTAGCGTTTTCGTCTCCATTGTTAAAACGTTGGAACCATCGTTGTGCCACATACTTACTAACGACATCTTCTCTTTCCACTTCACATATTCTTGGAGCTGTGGCAGCGGCTTTATAATCGTATTTCCGGTAGTGTTTTAGAAGGATGGGCGCTGATAACCCAGCAGTTGAGCGCCCTTAAACACAATCATCTCTCTCTCTCTCTCTCTCTCTCTCCTTTTAAAAGGACTCTAATCTCTGTTTCATATAACCTTGCCCCGCTGACATGTATCACTCCACGTTAACCTGTTGAGGTGTCAGTTCATGAGGTACAGATCTACAGCTTCTGATTGATTTTCCAAGTGTCTTAATGTGGCGATGTATGGTATCTTGTGATGCACCAAGTTCTTCTGAAAGCCTACGGGTACTTTCTTCCAGATTTTCTTGCAAAACTTGGTGTGTATCCTGAATAGTCCATGCTTTAAGTCTTCCAGAACGTGGTAAATCTTTAGCGTGTTCGTCTCCATTGTTGAAACGTTGGAATCATCGTTGTGTCACACGCTCACTAACGACATCTTCTCCTTCCACTTCACACATTCTTCGAGCTGTGACAGCGGATTTATAATCTTGTTTCTAGTAGTGTTTCAGAAGGATGGACGCTGATAACCCAGCAGTTGAGCGCCCTTAAATACAATCCCTCTATCTCTCTCCTTTTAGAAGGACTCTAATCTCTGTTTCATATAACCTTGCCCCGCTGACATGTATCACTCCGCGTGCAACTAACTTCCCCCTCATTCTAATTGGCTAATGCTTTAGTGCCATAGGCCATAGGCGGTGCCTTCCCGTCACATTGAAACCTACAGTAAACGTCATAATAATTGCCAGGAAGATAGAAATAAGAATATAAAGGCATGCAAAAATAATGAAGTTTATAATGAAACTGACCAAGTTGAAACTGAATGAATGAGCAATTAAACTGAAACAAGTTTATAATGAAAGGCCTTCGGGCTGTTCCACTGGGATTTTTTTAAACCAGCACACATACCTTGCAAAAATGTTTGTCTTTCATTCTTAAAAGTCGTGTCACGCCTTAGTTGTCGTGTGTCCTTCATTCACCCAAGTATCGTCAAGGTAGTATATTTTGCAATATGGACAATTTGATTGTCCTTAAATAACGTCTTCGCCACACAGCAATATCGCCCCTGGAGTGGTAAGTTTTCCTGTTGTCTCAGTTTCATGTCGCGATGTTCCTACGCATCTAACACTCCTGTAAGTTCAGAGCACAGCTGTTCGACTTCTCTCACCGACAAAGACGGATTCTTCTCTGTGAGTGCATTAAACACATGCAACACAATTATTTTTTCGCCGCTTTGTAAAGGTTTTCCCTTGCGATGCTTCAGCGAAAAACTGGCGCTAGACTCTGCCATTATAGATATAATAAGTACACGGGCAATAAACGATCAATAAAATAATTTAGCTCTCGCACTCGGCACAACACACCTTCGAATGGCGATATATGACTAATCCAGTTCAAAACAAGGCCAGTGATAAAAGTGATATAAACAAATATGTCATCACTAGCGCTAAATCACGTACTATCGTGTCATGTGCTTGAGAGCAAAGGAACCTCCTCCTTACCTCGTTTAAGAATTAACATGCCTTTCAGATAAATCAACTCTGTTGCGTAATATATTTCACTGAAATAGTTACGAAAATATAAATTTGACAATTCTCTTCCAACATATAAAGACATATCACCATGTTAAATAACGAACTAATTTTTACCGCCCAACAGTCTATACTACAACGGCAGCCAATGAGAGATGATAAGGTCACGTGACCGTTAAGAGATACGGGGCAAGCTTACGTGAAACAAGGATTAGGTTCATACTAGGTTATCTCAATTTTGTGATTGTTTATTAACAACTGAAGACTGAGATATGCACGCAGTGTGCCCAACACTAGCCATGACATCCTATAAATAGCATTGTCAAACAAAAGAAGCCTAATAAATCACCAAAATAAAAAAACGTCACTTATGAGACAATGTAATACTTATAGAAAATGCTTAAAGGCCATGCAGAATTAAAAGGGCTAAAATATAGTAAAGAGCATTCAAGAAATGCGTTTAATTTTGTGTTTTAAAAGTATGTTCTTAATAACAACGATTAAAAGCATTTTTGGTATATTTGGACGAGGGAAATACATCCAATATTTTTGAGATAAGAACTTCAATGTTCATATAGGAGGCTTAAATTATTTATGTACTTCCTAGGCCAGGATAACATTAAAGACATTTTCGGAAATGTGCATTTTGGGTTATTTCTCTTCATGATAAGTACTCGTATACAGAAGTAATACCGAAGATTATACGAGATATGACAAGTGAACCACACACACAGATTACAAGTAAAATTTAAAACTTTTGTTACCACTGACATTGTATGATTCAAACGTTGTCTACAGGTGACCAGCCGAAATTTGTGTATTAATTGTTGACTTGAGTTGGCAAGCAGTTTTTCGTTTCGAGCCCTTGTGTCAATTAAATATAAATAAACGTTTTAAAATTATTTCTTTGAGGCAGTTCTAGGAGTTCTATACTTGGCTAAAGACATTAACCAAACTTTTAAGATATTTTAGGCTTTAGAGGATCGAGTAGGCTTTGCTTTTGTAGTACTAAATGTGTACAGTTATTTTCTGTGTCCTAATACAGGACATTAAATTCCAAACTAGTGCATTGTGAACCTCATATTTGGGAGATCGCATTTCATTTCCGTTAACTGTCCATTTTGCCGATAGACGAATGCTGAAGTTACCTCATTTCCATGACTTCATTTTCGTCATGAGGGCCAGATGACACACCATAGTGTACTCTGCCCCGTTTGTGTGTGGGGAAAGTCTTCATTGGTATCTTACCCTTCTACGCTTTCGCGAAAATAAGATAGCTGATGACTTTAAAAAGTAACCTCCCTTGATTCTATACCCATTCGTTGAGTAAGTTAGTAAGAGATAGACAAAACACATGTTTATTCATAAAGGGCCAATGGCTGATCTTCCAGTACTTCTTTGTGCGTCTGGTTAGCTTTCTAATATGAAGCAAGTGTATAGCAATGCTAAATGAACGTGAGCAGTGGGTGGGGGCACTGCGCAAATCACGTCAGAAAATGAGTTTGGTGCAACACACGCAAGTCTGCTCACACATAGGACACGCACGCTAAAAAGGAATAAGATAAATGCACGTAGAGCATGCAGCCAAAAGTTGAGGCGGCCATGGTTATCTTGCGTAGGCTTTACGTAATAGTTATACTTCTGAATGCTTATAACACCGGCGTGTCAATATTGGACTTCGAATGTTTTAATACTATAGTATGCAGACAAATGTCCTGTGCCGTGGCGTAGCGGGCTAAGGCAACACGGTCCCTGGCCACGGAAAGCGGCCTAGGTTCGATCTCACCCATGGGGTGCGGATTTTAAGTCCGGGTATAGCACCGGTGCCCACTCCGTATCGTGAGGAAAGTAAGGAGCTTATACTATAATCTGTCTCAAGCAAGTTTAATCCTTCTGTAAACATCTGGGCGGGAAGAGAGACAGAGACAGAAATACTGGGATAGAAAGCGGTTAAGCTGTTGATTGGCTTAGCGAAGTTAATGGGCGTTTTCTTTTATCTGTATGCGTACGATAAACGCCTCCTTTAAGTACAGTACTGTAAGTAGTTTTCTGATCACTGGTCTGTGCGAGCTAATTTCGGAGAGAGAAAAGTATCCAAATGTTTCGATTCTTATAAATGTAATGGCCCCACATTTTATCTTTCTGCTTCACATACCACAAAGATGTGTTTTGGGCTCATGCGTCCTGAAATGAATATTAATAACAGATATATATATATATATATATATATATACGAGGGCTATTCAGAAAGTAGATTACGTTTTGGAATAAAAAGTAAAATAAGTATAGGAAACAAATTTTATTATATACAGATGAAAGCCACACTCAAATACTACTTTTCGACATAGTCACCATTCAAATTAAGGCATTTATCGTAGCGATGTACGAGCTTGGAAATTCCTTCGTCGAAAAATTCGGCCGCCTGCGCCTTCAACCACTTCGTTACCTCTTCTTGCAGCTGTGCGTCGTCATCAAAACGCTGCATAGCCAGCCACTTCTTCATTGCTGGGAATAGGTGGAAGTCGCTCGGTGCCAGGTCGGGACTGTACGGCGGATGAGGAAACAACTCCCACTTAAAAGATTCAAGAACTTCACAAGTGACATTTGCCGTGTGGGGCCGGGCGTTGTCGTGAATCAACAAGATCTTAGAGCTCAACATTCCTCTGCGCTTGTTTTGAATGGCTCTTCTGAGTTTTTGGAGAGTTTGGCAATACCTTTGAGAGTTTATGGTAGTGCCTCTTTCCAGGAAGTCCACCAAAATCACACCTTTTCTGTCCCAAAAAACAGTCGCCATCATCTTCCTTGCCGACATTGTTTGCATGCATTTCTTGGGTTTTTGGGGAAAACTTGTGTGCCCCCACTGCATTGATTGCAATTTCGTTTCACAGTTCACGTGTTTCACCCATGTTTCGTCACCAGTAACGATGCGATCGAGTAAAGAGTCACCATCCTTATGGTAAACGTCCAAAAAGTTCAACGCTGCAGCCATTCGCTGATTTTTGTGGTCCTCTGTCGAGATTTTTGGAATCCATCTTGCACAAAACTTGTGGTAACCAAGCTTTTCGCTGATGATTTCGTGCAACAAACTTCGCGAAATTTGTGGAAAACTCAAAGAAAGTTCCGTTATTGTGAACCTTCGATTTTCACGGACTTTAGCATCGACTTTTTCGACAAGTTCGGCAGTCACTATGCTGGGTCTCCCACTTCGATCTTCGTCGTGAACATTGGTTCGGCCATTTTTAAATCTGATGACCCACTGACGCACTCCACCTTCAGTGATAATGTTGTCCCCATACACTTCACAAAGCTGCCGATAGATTTCTATCGGTTTACAGTTTTTTGCAGTCAGAAACCTTATTACTGCACGCACCTCGCAGCTCGCGGGATTTTCAATTAACGCAGACATTTCAAACCGTCACAGTATCTGAACGGAGCACAGCACGAACCTCTCACTAGCACGGCTAGATGCCGACTGAGCTGCGCAACGCTCTGACCCCAAGATGGCCGCGCTAGCCCCGCCCCTAGCGGAAACAGACGAAAACGTAATCTACTTTCTGGATAGCCCTCGTATATATATATATAGTATGCTATATACAGATTAGACAGAAGACAGGTGAAACTTTGGTGCACATTCTGGAATATTTATTTTACTTTAAAATCACAAAATATTATTTCTGCAAGTAAAACAGTGTTAAGCCCAAAAAATGGCCAGGAATGTAGTACCTGCACATTACATTACGCAAGAAAATAATCGTGTGTCAAATTCAGTGCCAATTATTCTGTTCCCAAGAAGAAATCATCGCATATCTCAGCGAAGATTTTCGCCTACTCTTTTCTAGTGCACTGGATTACTGGAAAACAAATTCAAAATTTCCAGAGCTAAAAGAGCCATTAAATATTTGTGCATTTTACCTACAACAGCTTTCTCTGAAAGATTATTTAGCACAGCACGACTCGCATGTGACAGAAAATGAAGTAGACTTGACTCCGGAAGAGTAGTTTTGAGCAAATACTTATAAAAGTAGACTGTTTCGCTTTTAAATGTGTAATTTAGAGTTTGGAAATAAGAATACTGATGGTTTTAAGTTTTGTTTTATTAAATATGTACACCTATTTAATTTTATTGGCATTACACGTTCATCCAACATTGTATTTTGTATTAAAACTGGAAGTAGAAATGACGGTATCATGTATCGAAGGATCGTGTATCGATATCGATAATCGAGTATAGAGAAAAACAGATATCGATCCATCTCTAATTAGAACTATTTCACTCCAAAAGAACTTAGTCGAACTGGTTTCCCTAAGTGGTAGATGCAGGTACACAGTAAAACCGAGTATTAAACCCACCACCAAACCAAGACTAAACAAATTGCCCACGAGTGTGTAATGAATATAACTGACGTCTGTTAAATTGCTGCCATTTCACCGAGAATCGATTTGGTGTAAGAATGTAAGAAACCGGCGCGTGACAGAGAGGCGCCTTCTTGTTATCGGGGTGCGGTGTAGTAGCTCCTTCCGCACGCAACCCATGTAGCTTATCGCCGGTGGGCTGTCGACCCCTGGTCAAGGACTGACTACTCCATGGAATCTCATCAGCTCTGTTCTTCCGGCAAATGTCGCTCTGGATCTTAAAATGCACGTGTGAATGGCCTCTAACGGACTGTAACGAGTTGCACTTCCTTCTTTGTTATCTCCATTCTTAATTCAGGACTACTGAAGAATATAGATCAATCGATAAATTCAACATGATAATATATTTTCCAGCAAGCAACACTTTTTATGCCAACTTCATTATTTTCGTCTGCAGTAGTAAAATTGTGCAAAAGGTGCGATGATAATAGATGATTAATTACTCTCAATTTTTGTGTCGATCTTGAAGAATTCTTGTAGATGTACCTATGCCTCGGCGCTATGGAGCAATGGGTCTTACCTCTGGCCGTAGTCTCGGAGTGAGAATAATTTTTATGTTGTTATGGTAGAAAATAACAACTCTTCTTTATGGCCGCGCCATGGCTCAGTGCATAGACCGCTTGGCTCTCACCAAGGCGGCCCGGGTTCGAGCCCAGGCGACCGCAAAGTGAGATTTATGGTGGACAACATGGCGCTGGGGTGGGTTTTCTCCGGGACCTCCGGTTTCCCCCACCATCTGATTCCACCGGTGCTCCATCTTCATCTCATGTATCATCAGTGTCACCGCCTGCGATGCTGTATGTAGTAAAAGCGGGCGTTAAACACTACACATTTCACATTTCTCTTCTTTAAAAATCTTGGTATTTATTTCGCAAAAACCATAAATATATCTTATCACAATATTGAACTTTGTAGATTATGTCATTTATATAAAATGATTAATATTGCATTCTTGCACTTTAAGTTTCCGCAGACTTGCAGATCGGCACCAAAGAAAACACGTCTTAACACGTCGATGATCTTTGCAGAATGACGCTAAATTATCTACATATTCTCAAATCTGTGCACATGAGATTGTAGAAAATCTAAATTATTTCTATCCTGGTGGTCTAGGTCACAACATTACGTAATAACATTATTTTTGTAACCAATAAGAAAACTAATACGTAAGTTGGTTCATTCTATGATATACCCAGTTCTACATTATATTTTATACAAATCACATTTTCTAGAACAATCCAGAACAAATTCCCAAATATATGAAAAAATATGAAATAACCGTTACACGTCTTTGATGAATATACCGGTTCATCAGTGGTGAACTATAGGATGTTTCTCTCAGGACATGTATCATGAGAACAAGCGACAGTTAAGTTGGCTGTTACATTTAATGGAGGTTAATAAATTAACTATTTAAAACAAGTTACTAATTGTTTGAAGCTATTGGCATATACAGTTATTAAACTGTTTCTGAATATTGGCAAGAGAAATTATAACTATTAAAGTACCATATCTCTAATTACTAATTGTTTGAAGCTATTGGCATATACAGATATTAAACTGTTTCTGAATATTGGCAAGAGAAATTATAACTATTAAAGTACCATATCTCTTCCCTTCTGACTAGACTTTAACTATTTCCGTAAACAATAAATTGCCGTTAGTTGCTAAATGCTATGCAGCAAATTCCCTTGCGGCTAGCGCTACTTATGTGCATCACAGTGCGAACTTTAGGCACTAGGGATTGCCGATGGTTGATCACAGCACAATGTCTCTCTGATATAAATTTTGTAAAACTATTGATTACGAAATGGAGCATTTTTTGAAATACCTGCCTTTTTATCAACATAAAACTATCATGACTATCACACTATCACACCAAAGTTCCTATATCACATGTTGTGAAATCTTAAACTTTTTTCCGCCTTTGAAACACAGTTTTTACTGTCAGTTATTTTCCCTTATAATTTTCCGAAATAGCATAATTTCCGTTTATGCAACCAAAATCTTGAATTAATGGATTTCTTGTTGGTTGAGTTCATCGGACCTACACTGACATAAAAATTTATTTTCCTCAAGACTTAAATTTCCTGTTTGATAACTTCTTATGCCGTAACAAAATTGTAGAATAGAATTTATGTATATAACTTGCTATTTACAATATTTTATCCACATTACATACATCTTTTCTTAACCTGGTTCTGCCCGCCTCGGTAGCGTAGATGGAGCATGTCTGCCTCACGTTCAAGAGCTCCCGAGTTCGAATCTCGGTCAGGGTGAGTTACCAGGATAAGGTTTTTTCGGGGTTTTCCTTTATCATGAAAGACGAATGTCAGGTAACTCTAAGCTCTATGGACCCTGGACTCTCTTGAGCATCATTTCACCCATTCCATTCATCTTTCGATATGATTTAACGTTGGTGGACGTAAATTACACACACAAAAAACCTGATTCTGTCAGTTGCTTGGTGTCATCTTTTACTCTAGCTTGGCTCCCAGACCTTCTAGTATTGCTGAATGGCATAGTCACCCTCTTGTCATCTACTCTAGTTTGCTATCTGTTTCCTCTTGTTGTTCCAGCATTTTTCTTTTCCAATCTATACTTTTCTCATCCACTTCTCTCTAGCTTTCCAAAACAGTTTCCTCATATTTCTGTTTCTACTTTCATTTTTTTCGCGTGACCATTTTTATGGCTATCAAATCTACTTGAATCTTTTCCCATTTCTTCCCTCATGCTTTCTGTCTCCATGCTACTAACACTTTGCACTATGTCAAAATATGAACCATACTTTCTGTTTTTCCACATAATTCACATATTTCTACCCTGCTACCTCTCAGTCCCCTTAAGAACATTGATCACATTCTAATCCAAGTCATTCCTACCCTCCCCTGCCTGCTATATTGGTCTACATATCTTTCTCTTCCTCATTCTCTCTTTATTAACCTATAAAACGTTAATGATTTTCTGTTTTAAAACCCTCCTATATTTCTTGTTTTTCCTCCATTCTGGAGCACTATTTTCCAAAAATCTACAACATTCCTATTTTCTAGTTTCCTGTCCCCCATTTCTATTTCTTCCATAGCCTTTTCTGCCTCTGACTACCAACCTTTTCTGTTTCCCTTTTCTTTAGTTGATTCATACATACCTTTAGGATTTCACCATCACCTTTTATCAAGCATTTTTATAAAATTATTAATCTTACTAGTCAATAATTAAAAACATCGAAGTGGTGCTACCAGGATCGTTTAGGCCTAAGTAAAATAAACGGTGATGTACTACAAGAAAGACAAATAAACATTTCAGCACATTGACTGTTACTTTGTAGCTCCATCCTACGGGCATTCAAATAGTACAAGGTCACTTTGGCCATAAAAAGACAAAGCACAATAACGCTCTGGTTAAAATCACTTATTTCATGATATATAAACTTAATGGGCAAAGAAACTTAGGTAAGCATCATACATAAGAATTTTACTTCCAATTCACGTAATGAGACGATAAATGATAATATAGTTAAACTACCAGGGTACCCAGCATTTAAATGTTATACTTCAAATATTAGTTGTCTACAATTTCATCTGCTACAAAGCTTTGTCCTTTCTATAAAATCCAGAGCTGGAATTGTTAACTTATTTACAGGACGAATTGAGAACAATAAGAACAAACACTAATAATGTTAACATTTATTTACATAGGACATGAAGCTTTCCTGGCGACGAATATGTTCAAGTCCTTCTCGGGAAACAAGCCAGGTGAAAAGACGATTAGAAATCGACGTTTTGGGAGCGTACATCTTTCCCATAATCAGGATTTTTATTAAAAGCACAAATGAATCGCTGGATATAACACAAATATAAACGAAAACAAAAATATCCAGTTATATGCAGTGATTCATTTGTGATTATAACATTTAATAAAAGTCCTGATGATGGGAGAGATGTACGCTCCTGAAACGTCGATTTTTAATCGTCTTTTCACCTGGCTTGTTTCCCGAGAAGAAATTGAACATTTACATAACATATTTGGACACAGTTTTTTAAAGCTTACAAAAATATTATTTGAAACCTTTATTTTTATGTCTATTTTATTTTAATCGGGATAAACTTTTGCAGAAATATTTACTTGATAATTGCAGCTAAAAGATATATACAGTAATTTTTGTTTTAACCGAGACATTGTAAGCTGGCTTTGTAATTTCATTCTCTTTCTGTGATATCATGAAAAATAACTACGCAGAATGCTGACAAAAGTATAATAATTCTAATAAAACTGTCTCAGGAATGCTTTACAAAAACTAATTTGAAATAAGCTCTATGTTTACATATTTTGTCTATCACTTGTGGTTTATCAGTTATACGAAATTATGCGAAGGACATTACGATGGAAGATGGCTTTACAAACTATTCACAGAGAATATATGCTTCACATTTTGGGATATAAATATATTAAATATATTATGTTTTAAACACAAAGGTGAGCTGTTATTAAGAAAAAAAGACAACGTTTCTTTTGAAAAATATAGCTTGAAATGGGATGCATCTAACCTCAAAGTTCCTTATACTGAGTTCCGTTGTCCACAGGCGCAGTTGCATCTACCTAGAACTTATTCTAGAAGCGAGATATCTCTTATTAGTGCTTCGAATTCTTCAGTACTTGTATCTTGTTTTAAAACCCTGTTGATATTGAGCTTTTTCTAGCAAAGGTAATAATACATTATAGCATTTTAAAGCCAATGTATAACGCCCGTTCTTGAACAGTTGACTGTCACTGTTCCCATTCTATCTATAATAAACTGTGTGATGTAGGTTTCTGTAAACATTTATCTCCATTAAAATGACCTGGATAGTAAAATAAACTTTAGTAAGAATTATTTGTATAACCACGACAGAAGGTACAGGTCAATGTAACAAATTACTTTCCGTATTTACTCGGGCGTGTCACCTCTGTAAACCAGTGATTCAATGACATCGAGATTACAGTCTTTTAATTGATAGACACGCACTTTAATTTCTGTGAATACGAATCACGACACAATAACAAGCTTTTATGCTTTTATCAGTTTTAATAAATTCCACTTATCTTATTATAACGGTCAGAAAATACATCAAACACGGACAACACCGAAGTGTATTTAAAAGTACGTGTTGCATGTCCACGTGTGTGACACTCTGCTATATGCTTCATAGGCACGCTAACTTTCTGATTGAGTTATTAGCCACGCATCTGGGAGCCTTCGTCAACTTACTTCCTGAAAATCTAGTACACCAAATGTCAGAAAAGGCAATACAAATGTTTTTAAACAAATTTAAAATAAAAATTGGTATTTTATGAAATTGGATCCATAAATATTGTACCACAATATGTTTAAAATTATTTAACATAATCATATCACCAAAGTATGATTAAAGAATATTTTAAGCACAAATTATAGCACAGAAAATTAGTATTAGTATTCTAAATTTAATGTATTAAAAGGGTTAGTAAAATGCTTCGAAGAAGTAGAGTGTTTAGCCGTTAAAATAAATAATGGAAATTATGATCAGATGAAGTATAAGACTAAAAAATTATAAAAGAAAATCTGCAACTTTAACTGAGGTATGCTAAGGATAAAAATATTAGTAACAAAACGACATATTTCAAAAGTGCAACAAATTAGGGTGATAATATATGACCATTTAAACGTATAATTCAAGGACAATTACTGCCAACAGAAGGGGACTTTTGGCGCAGAGCAGAAAGACTTTTTAGGAAGGATAAAATAAGAAATAAACCAATTAGAAGTATTATGAAAGCAAAATCAGCAATTTTATATGAAATTACATTAAACAAGCTGTAATGGTAAGGTGATATAAGTAGGATGCCTGAGAACAACATGAAAAAATAACCGTATTGGAATGTATATTATCAAGCAATCGTAGGAGAGGATGGCCTACAGTAACTTAGAAAAAGAATACTACAAAAGCAATGAGGAATTTGAGTATAAAAGATGACCAGTGCAATAACAAGGAAGAATGGAGAAGGAATATATTCATTAAAACCAAATTCAAAATGGTAATTGATAATTTATTTTAATGAGAAAATACATTTTAAAATATAATGATAATTTAACATAATAGTATCATCAAAGAAATGCTAAAAATATTTTAGGCATAATTTAAAGCATATTTTTGATTAGTGATGCTAGTAATGTTAGCGCAAGTAACTGGAGATATTAAAGAGGATTTGAAAATGAATGGGGGAAAGAGAGTAAATTTGAATTTGGCCTACACACGGCTGGTGTGAAAGCACAATTTAATTTATTTAATAATAAATAACAATACACAGAACGATTTAAAAGTGTTGGGGCATATAACTTCAATAGCTGTGTCTGTAGAAGATAGCCACAATCTCTGTGTTGCCACCTTGAGGCCTAATTACAGCTGCGATTCGACAAGGCACATTTCGGATAAGATTTGAAGTTTCTTCTCTGATAAGAGTCGACATTCCGGCTGGACTGCAACCCGAATTTCTGCGAGCGAATCCGGGAATCAATCCTTAGCATTCCTACCAACATGTCTCTACTTTATTTAAGGTGGCCCTGGCCACAGCATACATTCGTAGTTGAAAGCTGATGTAAAAATCTTCGACCTGTAAATGTTAGCCTTTTGTAATTCGCTATCTTTAGAATATATAATTGTTTAATTGTTAGAGTAGCATAATAGAAAATTAAAAAGACAAATTAAACATCTACGAGGACTGTTCAATAAAGAATGATCATAATTCTTTACGGTCATAATTTTTTGCACTAAAATTCAGTCTTATATTCTGTTAGCTTAATATGAAACAAACACGCCATAGTAGTTTCATTGTTGGTACTCCTGGTTCCCGCCTGTGAGAATTAGGAAAATTCAGACATGTTCAGTATCGCCTACCGCTGCAAGGGAGGTAACATGCAGTTAAAGTTGATGTTAGAGGAAGATCCGGAGTTTCTTTCAAACGTAATTACTGCTGATGAAACTTGGTTACATCATTTTGATTCTGAGAGCAAATAACAAAGCTCATTGTGAAAATCTCCTCCATCACCAACCCCCAAAAAAGCAAAAGTGGTTGCTTCTGCTGGGAAAGTTATGGTCATCTCATTTTTTGATATTCATGGAATGGTTTATCAGCATGTTGTACCTGCACACACATCAGTAACTGGCCAAGACTACAGGGATGCCCTGAAAACATTGCAAGTCCATATCAAGCGCAAAAGACCAGATTTCCATGAAGTAGGCCTGGATGCTGTACCACGATAATGCGCGGCCATATATTGCCAATGTTGTTGCTCAATATCTTGTAAAAAACAATGTTAAGTGCATCCCTCACCCTCCTTATAGTCCGGATTTAGCCCAATATGACTTTTTTCTATTCCCTAACTTGAAGAAACGCTTTAGTGGGGGGCATTATCCATCATCAGAAGCAGTGGTGAAGGCTGCGGAGGCGATTTTTAAGGAAAGACAAAGAACTGAAATGTTAATGATGATCGAATATGGTGACAGGAGGAGAACCCAAGAAGAGGTTGGTTTCTTGTTTAATGAGGTGCATCCACAACGAAGGATTACTCATTCTACGGTAAGCAAAATGTTGAAAAAGTTTAATGAAACTGAAAGTGTTAAAAATAAGGCAAAGTCTGAAAGGCCAAAACAGTTACAGATGGTAATAAAGCCCTTGATGCTCTATTATCAGTGGAAAAGAACCCACATATATCTACTCTCCAGCACATTATGGAAGGCAGGTGGTGAATTACACAAATCATGAATTTCCAGGAAGTTGTATTGGCAGAAGTAGTATTAAATGACCACAAGATCTCCTGACCTCAACGCTTAGACTTTTCCGTATGGCCATTTTTGAAATGAAGGATTTACAAGGACCGACCAAGAGAGCTTGAAAAGTTATAGCGAAAAATTGGGCAAGAAATGCAACTGATTAGGCGAACAACTTAGCTAATTTTGTTTGTTTTTGTAAATTTACTCAGTTATTTGGGTAGTTCACAAGTTTCCAAACAAAATGATAAAATAGGTTTAAAATACACATCATATGAACATTTTAATCATAATATTTATTAAATGGATTTTAAAAATAAGGGTGGTCTTTCTATACACACTGGAGAAATTAACTTTAATCTATATAATAACAAGTGAAATTTTGTACACATACTCTTACTAGTGATCTATTCTAAAAGTTAAATCTCTAGTTTTTATATTATAAAATTGTTTGCTTTTCACTTTCAGCTAAGGATATTCTTTCAGTCATATGAATGACTGAAAATAGGATCTAGAAAGGAAAAACGTTATGAAAATGTATTCATAATACTAAATGGAATTATATTTTTCTCCCAGGTGAGAAGAAGTTGATGGAAAATGCAGATAACAGCACACCTAACAAGGAAGAACTGACTATAAAAAGAGGTGAGTGGAATCATTGCAATATTACGTGTTATTAGAAGTCGATAATGGGTATTATTGACTTCCTTAACTGTACTTGTAAGGCACGCCTGTAGATTAGACGGTAGTCTGACTTATCTTTCACCTTGTGACAGTGAAGTGTAATTCAGGCTGAACTTCGAGATAAAGCACGGATGATCTCTTGAAATGTCGCTATTGCGCATGTGAAGACACTTTAAGGACTTGTGCTTATACGCACTTTATATTGTTTTACCAGCTTGTTTCCGCATTTGTTTCTAGAGATAGTATGGATCCCTGCAAGCTTTGTTTAAAACGGCAGATGAAAACTTGAAGTGTAGATTCGATTAGGAGTACAAGCTTTGTCAACAGTGCGTTTAGGAACCTGTATGGGAAATTGTTTCTTCTTGTCACGATCCTTGAATTTTCTGCTGTAACATACCAAATTGAACTCCTAATAAGAATTTCTTTTATAAAATATTCTGTATCCATATTTTATGAAAATCTGAACAAAGAATATCCGGACATTTTCGCAACACACAACTGCATTGCAATATCAAAATTACTGCTTATTAATATTACCATTATTATTGCTTAATGCTAAATTATTGCTGGATTCGATTTACTCATTCACAAGGTGACGACATGACGTGCATAAACAGGTCCATTATACATCCATGTATTACATATTAAAGTCAGGAATGCCACATGTATCGTGTGACTGAAGGAATGTTACCTGTTTTTGATGTTGATGTTGAATACTATCACCACGGAGCAAAGCTACTTACGGGTCGAACACATACCTGCTTGGCTACGTAATCCTAAGCGCAGCTAATGGCCGGTCTCCCTCAGAACAATAGCCATTCCGTGCAACTTCGTGGAGTATTCCTTTCGGCCATTTCGAGTAGCTTCGTTTTCCAGGCGCTTCAGCACCTATATAACGAGTTATGTCCTGCTTGGACAGTTTAGCAGAGAACTAAGAGTGTCAATTGAACTGAACGAGTTCAGATGCTCAGCTGACAGTTCAGTTGTGAGTTGTGTCTCAGCAGTTCAGTTGTAGTGTTTTCAGTTGTCACAATACTGTATAATGTCGCCTACATAGCAGATTTGAATGCTTGCATTTAGCTCGGTGTACTTTCAGATTGTGTCGCATTTGTCGCACGGCACAAGATCGCTCGCATAAATAGGGGCCTATTAATTATATAATATTTGAATTGCACCCTCTTGCTGTCGTAGGGCTGAAATTGAGCTTCCACCATATAGTTTGTTTACATTGTCACACAAAAACGATTTACTGTAAGTCTAACAATAATTTAGTTATTGTAGACATTCAAGTATTTGTGTCTTGTAAGACAAATGTTAATTTATTATATTTGCTAAACTTATTAGGAATCACGTATCACTGGACAGTAGCTTGCTTGTAATACTTGTAACTAGTTTACAGGTGGAGGAGTGATGTAAGTGTACATGCTGAATTCACCATTAACTTTATCCACGTTGAATTTATTGCTTAGTTGACGCACTTCACAGACATCTGGCCATCTTTCCAAACTGTAAATTATTTCGAATCTTTGCTTGACAAGTTCTAAACCCTAATAAGCTTAATTCCTTTTTGTTGCGTTTTAACTTGTGGCATCAAGTTGTTCATATTCGTGGAATTTACGACCGTATATTTCATTGATATAATACACTGTATTTTTTATATGCGTGGAACTGTGTAAGAACTGTAGATTCATCCAAAAATTCAGTGTATTTACACTTTTTTTCCTTTGCTTTGAAGTCACAACTTACTGATGTCTGATTGTTCCATCTTTTGCTCCCTGGGAGTAGCGTGACATTACTTGTCATTGGACAATTTCCCTTTCTGTGTCATGTGAGGTTTCTTCAGACATCTTACGAGCCATCCCCCGTTTACATGATACTTATCGTTTTCTACTCAGTTGCTTATATCTATAGGAGAAGCGCTTTCTTGCGATACGTGAACATGTGTCGAAAACTGCAAGCTCCACAACACAAAATTTGGATTCATTATGCACGTATACAGGTACCACAAATAAACCATTCGACTTTTGAACTCAAGCTCAAAAGCTTTGATTATAGTACCTTATATACTAGTATACTCCATTCTTAGATCATTTGAACATAACGTCTTTAACAAAAAAAAAAAAAAAAAAAAAAAGTCAAGAGGTTCAGATCATAACGACATCTTTAGCAGCACGTCCAATAGATTGAGCTTCATGAGATTCTCTCTGGCAAATGCATCTTCTTATGCTAAAATCAGAGTATCACTAACGAACTAATGCCTATGAGATGGATATACATAAACTCTTGTTAAAAAATGATGTTCAATAACTACAGAATGATTAAAATTGTAATCGACAACACAGAACCTAGCCACTTTTAATTTAAATCAATGCTAAATGCATTTGATTATGCGTTATGGTTGCCAATTATGAAACTATAACTAACCATTTTGAGTTTCTCTTTCCATTATTTCTTGTTTTAGTTTCAAGTTTTATTTATTTATTATTAATTTATTTATCTGTGTGTTGAGCTAATATTTACTCCAGTATGATGGGCATTCAACCGAGACTCTTAGTCCGTCATACCTGTCTAACATATTACTTTTGTACTTTTACTCTTCCAAGTGCAGTGGCAAGAGAAGTAGTACAGATGGAAATGGGAAGGGTGTCGAGGAACGGTATAGACCTCTGACATTTTTGTTTAGAATCGTGAATTTACATCGCCTCAGTAGCGTAGAGGGTAGCATGTCTGCCTCACGGTCAAGAGGTCCCGAGTTCGAATCTCGGTCAGGGTGAGTTACCTGGATAAAGTTTTTCCGGGATTTTCCCTTATCCTGAAAGACGAATGTCGGGTAGCGCTAAGCTCCATGGACCCTGGACTCATTTGAGCATCATTTCACCCATTCCATTCATCGTCCGATATGACTTAACGTTGGAGGACGAAAATTAAAAAAAAAACTTAAAAAAAATAAAATAATTTGTTAGAGCAGTGTGTAGAGCATCAGGAAAAGAGTCTTAGGGAATCTGGATGAACGAGTAGCATCCGAAAGAACGTGGAACTGAATGAGATGGGGGAATACAGGAGAAGAGGATGGAACAATCATAATTACTTTCGGAAAACAATATGAGATTTGAAGACATAGAAATCCAGAAGCTTTTTGGTGGGATAATGGAGAAAAAGTTTGGTGTGGGAAAGAGAGGCAATGAATAATGAGCAAAATGAAGCAATATGATAGATAAGAACTAGTTTGGAGGCTGAGAGGACTTAGAAAGGGTATCCACAGAGTCATTGTCCCATCTGTGGAGGGAAGGAAGATCTGGAGCATATAGTTTTGGAGAAATTGGAGAAGGTGGATGGAACAGCATTAGGACAATTTTTTTAGAAAGGTCAGGAGCGCTATTATAAACTTAAGTTACACTGTTCCAACCCAAAGGCTCCATTTGTAAATCACCAAATGCTAACAAATTTAAATTATTGGAGACTCAGTGCCTTAATTGGCTTCAACATCCCAAAAGCAAGGCTGTCACGTTATCGCAGATCAGCCGCCCATTGGACGACTGGTTAAACCTAGTCCCGCGCATTCTAAATAAAATAATCCTCACAAGAAAATAAATAACAAACTTTTTTTCCTGTCCGCACATATAAAGCTCGTCTCTTGTACCATTTATACTCGGTTTATTTATAGAATACTGCAGTAACATTCTCGCGTGTTGAAATCAGTCGTACGTTTTTTTATGTATCCTTTGTGAACTGGTGCCGACAAATAATATTTTGCCTCATTAAGTTTCTATTGTTAATGTACTCAGTAGAGAGGTTCGTGTGAAAGACAAAGCTAGTGTGCACAGACACAAAAGAATATGGAAATCAACGGTGCTAACATGCGAGGCGCCTGCATTTTTAACAACCTCAGATAAATGTTCGAGTTGACGTGGAGAAATGTTCAAGCCTGCCATATTGGCACTTCACTGGCCACTTTAAAGGTCATTGTTAGTATAATTAAACTTTGATAAACCATTCTTTCTTTTCTTAAACATGAAGCATTATTATGAAGGGTTTCTCTTCGTAGTAATGATGCCTTAAATAGAACATAACACTGCGTTAAATATCATTACTATTATTGTTATAAAATATGAAAAATTCCTACAAATCAACAAATCTACTACTCGTTTTGATTAGCTTTATAGTCAAAGAAGTTAAGCAACATTCTATTCAAAACATAAATAATAAACTACGTGTTAGCGATGTGTTAGTGAGGGTATCTACCAGGGCAGTTCACACAAGGTGAATGACGCCCTCTCTACCAGGGAGGGTTACCGAGCTGTCCCCGAAGGGCGCCCGGTACCTCCGTGGGGCTTTCCATAGGGCAAGACCTAGATACTAACAAGCCCCTCATTTGGTCCGAGGGACTCAAGACGGTATGGACGTGGATACGCCACTTACGCGCGCCAAACCCAAAGGGGAAGGCTACTGATTACCTCGGTAGGGCCGCCTGGTGATCTAGCACACCTTCTACTAGCTATGTAGGCTAGTACGCGGGAATATATGGCTTCTCTAAATCCCGTTCGGAGACATACCCGATCTCCCAGGTATATCGGGAACCACTGCTCCCTCGAGTCCAACCCAATCCGAACAACTCCCCTACGGGAGGGGCTCGGCAGTTCGACCCGAAAATCCTCTAGTAACGTCAGAGGTACCACGAGTGCTAGGGATCCGCTGCGCCCGCACCATGGCAGCTGAAGGGTCGGATCTACATGTTTTATTGGTTTCTTCAGACTTTAGCCTCTCCCATGGCCTCGCTGGATTCCCCCACTACAGCTGCCGTTGTTAGCCGGATATATCGGTGTGCACTCCACTCGGCAGTATTGTCTCGGCCACTAACATCACAGGTGCTTGACCCTAGAGCAATGCTATGTCGTGTGAGAAAGTTATTATAAATAGGAATCACCAAGCCGTGTTAGATCTTAGTATGACTTTGCACAGGAAGTCTACGACGCCTACCGTAGTTCCTTTTTAGAATTTTTATCTGGCTATCAAAGTCGTATTTTAATATATACGGATGGATCGAAAAGCTCTAACGGCGTTGGTTGTGCGTATGTCCATGGAGCAGAACCTTCTACATTCGGTTTCCATGGCGGCAATTCCATCTATACTGCAGAACTCTACGCAATATACCGAGCCATTTTGCATGTTCGGCGCAGAATGTTGGTTGACTGTCATATCTGAAGTGACTCCCTTAAAGCACTGCAGAGCCTTCGTGAGCTGTACAACCACCATCCTCTTGTGCAGCGTATCCAGGACACCCTCCACGTTTTAAAGACATCTGGCTTTAGTGTGGTGTGTACATGGGTTCCTGGTCACATGAGCTTGCAGGGAAATGAAATGGCGGATTCAGCAGCTGAGGTGGCAACCGTAGAACCCGGTGATAAGATCCCTTTCGTCACCGCGGAAGACTTTCTGCTTGTGCGTAGAGCGGCGCTGTTGTGCTGGCGCGATGAGTGGTACGTCCTCCGTGGCAACAAGCTTCGAACAGTGAAGGAACTTCCGCTGAACTGGGCGACCTCCTGTCGGTTATCCCGTCGGGAGGAAATTATTTTGGCTCGGTTGCATATTGGACACTGCCTTTTTCCCCAGTTAACTTTTAAGGAAAGCCCCTGCTCCTTTTTGTCCGCTGTGTAGTCAGGCTCTTTCGATCCGCCACGTGCTGCCAGTGTGCTCATCTAGCAGACCTTCGGGAGTCTCTGCAGCTGCCAGACAGCCTTGCGGAGATCCTGGCGGATAGTAACGCCCAAGTAGAAAAAGTTTTACGCTACATGACCAGAGAAAATTTTAGGATCTAAGGTTTATTTATTTACTTTTAACCCTTTTTAAGCTCGGTGTTTTAAGCATCTTTTAAATGTTGACATAGTGAGTGCTTTTTAATATGTGATTTTCTTTAGGCTGGGCCTAGTTTAGTTCTTTTATCCTGTTTTTAACAAGATTTCGTCTTCAAGGGAACTGATGATCGTGCAGTCGAGCACCCATAGACACCACCACCACCACCACCACCACCACCACCACCACCACCACCACCACCACCACCACCACCACCACCACCACCACCACCACCACCACCACCACCACCACCACCACCACCACCACCACCACCACCACCACCACCACCACCACCACCACCACCACCACCACCACCACCACCACCACCACCACCACCACCACCACCACCACCACCACCACCACCACCACCACCACCACCACCACCACCACCACCACCACCACCACCACCACCACCACCACCACCACCACCACCACCACCACCACCACCACCACCACCACCACCACCACCACCACCACCACCACCACCACCACCACCATCATCATCATCATCATCATCACCAAACCCTGTTTGCATAGAGTATATTAAACGTTCCCTGGTGAATGACCTCCTTCCAGATTTGCAATTCACGAAATTGTGAAGAAATTCGAAATCACTCTTTTCGTGGCAAAAAAGGGAAAGCATAAACATACAGTGTTAACAGAGAAAAAGTTAGACGAAAAATTGGCACTTAGGTGGGTATTTCAGCGTTTTCTGCACATAGAACTACAAGTGTCCATCATTTTAAAGGTGGCCCAGTATAACGAATGCATTATTGTGAATGGTTACTTTCAGTAAATGGTGGCTTAATTGATTCACAGGTTCCAGCTCAGTGGTCGTGTCAACACTCATATCAGCCGGTACTGGGTCTCTGAAAATCTACATCGCTTTCAAGTAATCCCTGATTATGATCGTAAAGTTGGGGTTTGATGTGCTGTTAGCGCTAGACGCATAGATCCAACATTGTATAAGCATACTGTGAATGCAGAGAGGTACCGAAATGACATTTGGTCCCCATTTTATCATGAACGGACAGAAGAGAAATCATACGGGTGGTTTCAACAAGATTCTGCTACAGCAGAGGAGTGCCTGAATAAAATTAGGGTGTTATGCATATTAATTATGATGTAGGTGTTCTCCTAAACGGTTATTAAGTTGTATAATGGTATATTTCAGTGCCACTGTGGGGATCATGTCGACTTGTGTATACGATGTGTGCCTTCGTGACAATGCTCAACCTGATACTGATGAGGTTCAACTTGAGCTTCGCACTGGTGTGTATGGTACGTGGTACAGATGCCCCATCTACAAACTCTACCAGTAATGTATCTGTCTCCAGCACCTGTGCATCTATGCCACCTTCATCGTCAAACATAACGGTAAGCAATAAACAAATAAACATTTGCAGTAAGATTACCTTGTCAGATCATTACTTTCTCCAACATTTAGCTTGTTTTGTATTCCTTCTAAACATTTGTATCGACATTTAAATGTAAATGCATGTCTGAAGACACCTACACCACAAAAAGTACTGTGTCTGTATTACACAACATATCTAACTGAAAAGTGAAAAAGTTCAGCAATTTCCAAGAATTTTATATGATTTTCAAGATCGTTGTTTTCTCTTTTCCAAAATGGCTCTGGCAATCATGACTGCACTATCTAATGGTAAATCATAAATGGTAGAAAAAGTTATCTATACAAGCAAAAACGCAGATCTCATTTAAAACACAAACTGCCATTTCTGAAAATGTAATAGTTTGGGAGACAGACGAGGGTCGTTTGATAAGTCTGGTAAAAGAACAATCATAATTTTTTTTTCATGAATATCTCACCTTATTTCTCGACATGGTCTCCATTGATGGCGATGTTCCAGCTTTTACATTCCGTCGGAAAAATAGATTGCGCCAAGGTCTGCAAAACACTCACTTCCTCATTTATTGAAAATTTCTTACCACCAAACCAAATTTTCAAAATTAGGAAGAGGAAGAAATCACTTGGAGCTAGGTCTGGTGAATAAAGTTGATGAGGAACCAATTCAAAGCCCAATTTGGAAACAATAAGTTCTGTCCTCTTTTCTGTGCTCATTTGAGCATCAGTTCATCCATTTCATTCATCGTCTGATATGACTTAACTTTGGAGGACATTAAGTAAAAGAAAACATTAATTACACAGCCTGATACTCCGAAGCTGTGTATAACTGTTTCTGTTTACCGAAAAGGACGGATTGTGTCTTAAACGATTCGACAAGGAAATGGAAGTGTATTTCATTTTTAGAGCTCGGATTTAAATGTTCTATGAAATATAAATATAGGATGCATCTATACTTTAAAAAATCTGCTAAATATGCTCTAAAACATCATAGTACAGGGTACTTCGCGAACGTAGCATGGTCGACTTAAATTTTGTGACATGGTACAGTAGATATAGTTTTAAAGATCAGCAGAATTTATTTACTTCTTTACATCTAGGCTAACATTCTATTTCTCAAGAAATTGAATAAGTATATCTCATATTAATAGGCTTTGCTTTTGGTATTCTAACTGTGAACTAACGTACCAAGCTGTCAAGTTCTACAAGATCATTTGTTGGCCTGCACTTTGATCATCGATTGAACTAAAACTCTCACATTAGTTCAGAATTAAATCTCGCCTACTACAGATTACACAAATGCTATCCCATTCTAAACCACGTCTTGTATGCAAATACCATTTGGTTCTCCTTTGTACGAGTCTTTATTTCGTCCTTTACTCATATATGCTTATACAATTCGGGGAGGTACAGACGTCTACAGCTCTTCAAAACTCCTACTCTGTTATATAATTACACAGCACTAATTTACCAAGATGAACTCAGCTACAGCTGATGGCTTCTTTTGCTGAAACCACTTCAACTAAAAGATCTTAGAACGTGATTAATAAATCACTGCAACAAATCAGATATGCTGTCCACTTCAGTTTGGCATGATGAAGCATTCTGCGAGTTACACAACACTTCTATAGGCCAAAGCAATTCGGGCACATGGCTTCTTTGACCTTCCGTAATTTGTTTACTGGTTTTGATTCATTTACCAGTTAGAACTAGCACGAAGCAATTCGTTTATGGTGTTACTCTCTTCATAACAGCTCTGTAAATTGGTCCGCAGTTTTCACCTATCCGTTTTAAAACTTGCGTCTCGGACAATCAGCAAAAAAGCCTGATGTCTTACAATCACATCATTTTTATCTACTGGTCGCTTATTTATACATACACTTATTGTACAGATTACTTAAAAAGTTATCTCCTATACGTAAGAGGGAGACAAAACGAAATGTATGTTGTTTTTCCATTATTCTTTTAAGTTTTTCTACCACGTACAGAGTAGATAGAAATGTATTGCAACTCATGGAAAAAATGTACTGGTATTTCACTAAAATACACGATTTGAGGTCCCTGAATCCTAATAAGCAATGTAGAAAAAAAGATCTGTGCCCTCACCTGTGTATGCATGAACAAACATAACTGCTCGCTTTGGTAGTGTAAGTGGTAGCGTGTCTGCCTCACATTCAAAGATTCCGAGTTGGAATCTCGGTCAGGAAGGGTTGCCTGGATAAGGTTTTTCCTTTATCCTGAAAGACGAATGTCAGGTAACTTTAAGCTCTTTGGACCCTGGGCTCATTTGAATATCATTTCACCAACTTCATCGTCGATATGACAACGTTGGAAGACAAATTAAAAAAAAACCTCAAAAAAGAAAAAAATGGACAAATAGCAATCTTGATATTTAAGCCTATTATCTTTCAAAAATAAGATACAAAGATTTTCAAGAAAATCTCCCACCCCAAAGTACGCCTTACATTGAAAAGTTTTGAAAAGTTTTATTTCCCCAAAAAAATAGCTCCTATAATTTAGCTTAAAATAATATGTTTAAGACATATTTACGGAAAAAATAAATGCATATCTCGAATTTTCACTAAAGTCAAATTTGGAGCTATGTTCATCAGTTCGTTTTATCCATTTAAATATACTTTAGCCTAAAAATAGTATTTAGTCATTATTAAACGAATGTAGAATCACAATTTAAAAATGTAATTATATGATGAATTTTACTTACGTAATATGCAGAATCATAACAAATAATTCGGAAATGTGTAATGTTATGAAGAAAGTTTTGTAAAAAATATTTTATCTTAAAAAGATATCTATGTGAAAGCAGGTTTTCTGTTTGGAACACATCCCCTTACATACCGTTGCTAAAAGATGGAAAAAAATTGGTATGATATTTAAAAAGAAATTAAATTGAATTAAATTAAATTAAATCTGAATATTGTACATTTTTAGTGAAGCTGTGGGATATCAATATGCCCTTACACTACTATAATTGCAAGTAAAGAGTATGATTGTGTGTTAAATTATAATATATTATTATTTTAAATTTATAGTATTATTTAAATATCTCAACTCTTTTTTAAAACTGAAAAAAAATTACAAATTCACTTAAACACTTCTATAAAACACTTACTGCAAAAAGTATATCTTCTGCATCACATGGATTACCTCTGCAATTTCCATACCTCTCGTTCATCCCGGCCGCTCCTTCAACTACACCGACACCTTCCCTTCTTACCTCTTCTGTTACTCTCTCACCATCCATTCTCCTTCATCTAGCTCTCAAATCTTTCTGTTGTTTAACAAGATATTTCTTTCATCATTTTCTGAGGAAATTCGTGTGAAAAAGGAGCGTAAATTTGTTCCTTCACTGTATTTCGCTGATGAAGCCGTTAATTTCCTACGAATGTTTGTGTTGTAGGAGCAGAGGGTTCCACAGGGGGAGCTGGACTGGGATAAGTTCCTCCAGGGCCGAGTGCTCTCCGCCTTCTTCTACGGCTACGTGGTGACCCAAGGATTCGGCGGATGGTTCAGCGACAGGTTCGGTGGCAAGTTGCTGTACATAATGGGTAACTTGTTGCAGAGTGTTACCACGCTACTGATCCCCTTATCTGCAAGATTCCACCCTGAGGCTTTGTTCTGGGTCCGGGTGCTTCAGGGTCTGGTTGCTGTGAGTCTCTCTTCTTAGCGCTGTAAGCAACCCGCTAAACCTACCGTAGTATGTGTGTATAGGCTAGAAGTGTTGTATGTTGTGTATTGTACTGGTCGCGGCAAAATGGAGGGTGTGCACATAAATGTTTCCAAACTTTACCCTCATGCTGTTTAAATACAAGTGTGTTTTAAATGTTATGCAAATATATTTTATAGATTTTATAACTATACAGGATTAACCAGGTTTGTATATTAACGCTGAAATCACAATGCTACCTCATTACTCAAATACCAATTCACAAAACTGACGTAAATATTTTCTTCTCCACACTTATATCCGGCTTTAAACAATAGTGGTAATAGCGATGGCCTTTCCTTTGAAGGACACTACACAAACGTGTTTATTGTTTCCTAGACAAGGGAACTATCACTGTACTCACACCGCTACGCACCTGCAAATTTGGTGCTATAATGCCTGCTCTATATAACCCAGCTGCTGCGGTGTAGAACCACAATGCACAAAACTGAAACCTGGAAGGTGCCACATGCGACAACTTGCAAGTAGCTGCTGGACATCCCTCGTCAGCTCTGGTCCGCATATGGGGGACGGCGCTTCTTACGTATGCTCTTCAGGGGTAAACAATCCCTCTCATCTAAGGATCTGTTGTTATTCCTATTTATTCCTACGTATTCTGGACTCAATTTCGGGTACTTCCTGCTATACTTCACATACAATTTTTGGCACACAGGCGCCACATAGAACAGAGATGATGGCATCAAACTCTCAAGCGAATATAGGAATGAGCATAGTGATAGCTCCCTTGTGAGTTTCTTTCGGTTATATACACTGAATCACACTTCACACTTTTAGTCGTACTCTATGGAAAATAACGGATATTCTTAGCTAGAAAACAAATTCCACCCCAGCCGGGAATCAAACCCGGGACAGGTCCTCTGCCAATTGAGTTACGGGTCAAGCTAGATAAATTTTTGTTGTTGTGTTTGAATATTTGGACAAAAGTTGTGTAATAATTTATCCTTAATATTCGAATTTATTACATCACATTTGGGCTATATAAAATTTTAGTAAAATTCATATGCCATTTTTTAAAGATCAATCTCTAAGTTTTGATGAAAATTTGATCTAGAGTGGTTACAAATTAGATCTCGTGGGTCAATTTTAAAATGCAAAGCTGTAAGAAAAGGGGAATTAGAATCAAAAGGGATCAGAGGTAAATTCATGCTATTAGGGCGCATGCTCGTGGCCATTTACGTAGTCACATGTTAATGCTGTAAACTACATTAAGCAAAGGTTAAGTTACATAACTGAAGCTAAAACTTCAAGGAAAAATTTAGGAATAAAAAATAATTTGTAATTTTTTTAAGCCGTTGGTTTAGTATTTAGGTACACTGGAAACAAAATACAATCGCGTTTTGAAAGACAATATTATTCATATACGTCAACTATAGCAATTAAATATATTTAAATGGTTTATGTATACCAATACAATGTGTATGAACTACAAATCGGTTAAGTACCAAAGTTCATAGTAAGTTAAACATCTTTCAAGGATACGATAACAAGGTTTAAAGAAAATCTCCTCTTCAGTAGCACATGAAAAAGTTTTCGTTATTGATTATTTCAAAAAGTAACTAAGGGTTTTCGTTTAGAGCTCATATGTTTGAATTATTTTGACAAAATGTATAGTTGAACTAAATTTTGTAGCAATAGTCTGTGATGTCCTATCATTCAAAATCACCCTTGGTTAACTGACAGATATAAACAAAATATCACTATACAAAAAAGTATATACTCTTAAATCTAAAGCATACAATGAATGTATGAATTTTTGTGGTGTTAATAATTGCAGAGACATTATATATTGGATCCAATCTTCAAATAATATATATGTTTATAGCAATAAGTCTGTATTCTTTTTACTCTAAAAAAACATGAAATTACATTCACCTCGGTCCAGCCTTTTAAAAAGTCTGACTCACATTACAGTGGGCCAACTTAATCATGTGAATCAGAATGTGTTCTCCCGATATAATGATTGTTTAGCCGAGGGTAGACGATATTTCCAACATTTTCTATAAGGTAAGAGTGTTATACATGCTTTACGCGCGGAGTTTATGTAGCAGCAAAGCCGGCTGTGGCACATCCAATCGCGCAAAGGTAAAAAGTCGTGCACCCGTTAGGTTTTATATGAAGAAGCCTGTACTAAATTATTTTTGTAATGTATACCTACAGCGAATGTGTTAATAGGTAAATATCATTTATCTCGATTAACAAGGAGTAGGCAGAGGAATAAGTTTTGTAAGGATGGTTTATAAGAGAGTAGAAAAAAAACCATGTGAATGCCACTTATAAGAGGTTTACTTCAGTCGCGTTTTAAGCTAAATGTGATATAAGCGTTGTGATGGTTTCTTTGCCTGTTTGTGCACTGTTTTAAAGTTATATGTTTGTAGCACTGCTGTTATTGATTTGGCTTGGTTGGCAGCACTTGAAGGTACAACGTTCTATGTAGTAACAAGCTAGTACTGTTTTTGTTTCTGCAATGTTGCGTGTTCAGTACATCAAAACTGTAAATCTATTTACGTGTGTACACGCATTGTAATAATCGGTTGTATATAATGTTGCCCTATTTTTAAGTTATAGCAAAAGCTTCTCTAATTTTCTCAGGCTACATCACTTGCGCATATTTTATTCCTTCCTTTTTATATTAATAAGAACTAACCAGAATCGCTTGTTTAATTAGAATTATTCATTTGTGTCTGTAACCCATCTATTTGTAGCGAGTAAATGAAATGCTACATCAATTCAAAATTTCATTTTTAAATTAAGTACCTAATGCGAGCAAACTACGCTTTAAACAGAGTAAAGTTTCTTGTTTTGGGTTCTCAAAAAGACTAACGATTTTGATTGACAACGCTTTTGAGGAATGGAGAAAGGGTACATCTCGCCCACCACAACCCGACGAAGTTTTCTTGTGAGCTACTGTCCTTCACGGGAAAGGGATGAATAAGAGGGCGGAGTCATGTTAGCTACAGAGATGTGCAGAAGTTCCAGTATTGCATAGATTATTACCCATGCACCACCGAAGCTTCTTCCATCACCCGATACTCTAGCGGGCTGGGAACATACTTTAATAACATACGGACCCTGAAATTTGTACAAATTCTGCTGAAATCTTCTTCGCTGTAATGTTTTATAATTTTGTATATCTACTAATAAACTAATATGAAATAAGTAGCCTTTTAAACAGCAATTAGGGTTAAATACAGTATCTGTAGGATTATCGTTGCTGTTGTTTGAATTTTTCATGATTTCAATTTTTGACTGCAATTTTTGCTTCTCTCGTGTCCGATTTCCCCAACAGATGTTAAGACTTAACACGAGTTTAGCAATAGTTGTAATACAAATTTCATTTCACTAACAAGTGTTAGCTTAACACTCGTATTAAGTCTGTTGTTAAACTAACAAGCCATATTTCTATTGTTAAGTTCTTAAAAATTGTAAATAGTTAAGATTGCGGACGTAAACCCAGCTGTTGATGTCGATTTGCTATATTTAAGACCGTCTAAATGGCATTCGTAATAGAGTACGGCCTATGAGGAGAAATTATTTTGAGGAGCTATCCAAAGAAAATGTTCTACAGAGGTATAGACTGTCGAAACAAGTTGCTATGAAGGTTATTTCGGAAGTACAAGAGAAGTTAGAACATACATCGAAAGAAATGTGCCGATCTCGCCTTTGCTTCAAGTATTAATAACTTTGCGGTTTTATAATTCACTGAATTATGTGGATAATATACTGTCCACCTCCCGTCTTGAAACGTTCAAATTGCTCGTCACTTGTCTTTCTTCGCACCTCGTTTTAAATTTAAGTAATACGGAGTTAGAACATGCATCGAAAGGAATATGCTGATCTCACCTTTGCTTCAAGTATCATTAACTTTGCGAATTTATAATTCATTGAATTATGTGGATAATACACTGTCCACCTCCCGTCTTGAAACGTTCAAATTGCTCGTCACTTGTCTTTCTTCGCACCTCGTTTTAAATTTAAGTAATACTGAGTTAGAACATGCATCGAAAGGAATATGCCGATCTCACCTTTGCTTCAAGTATTAATAACTTTGCGATTTTATAATTCACTGAATTATGTGGATAATACATTGTCCACCTCCCGTCTTGAAACGTTCAAATTGCTCGTCACTTGTCTTTCTTCGCACCTCGTTTTAAATTTAAGTAATACTGAGTTAGAACATGCATCGAAAGGAATATGCTGATCTCACCTTTGCTTCAAGTATTAATAACTTTGCGATTTTATAATTCACTGAATTATATGGATAATACACTGTCCACCTCCCGTCTTGAAACGTTCAAATTGCTCGTCACTTGTCTTTCTTCGCACCTCGTTTAAAATTTAAGTAATACTGAGTTGGAACATGCATCGAAAGGGATATGCTGATCTTGTCTTTGCTTCAAGTATTAATAACTTTGCGATTTTATGATTCACTGAATTATGTAGATAATACACTGTCCACCTCCCGTCTTGAAACGTTCAAGTCACTCGTCACTTCGCTTCTTCGCACTTCGTTTTAAATTTACGTAATACAGACGAAGTTGTTTTGTGCTGCAGTAGTGACGTATGCATTTGAATTAAATTCATTTCCAATCTTTTCCCACTTGAAAATGTTTTCTTTTACATTCACTGCATCCGTCCTGTTATTTTTCACGATAGCTTCATACTTCGTCACCAATTCAATTGAAATTTGTCACACGGTTTCTCTTACGATTTTATTCCCCCGCCATTTTTTCAGCTGTGTGCAGACGAAAATGAAAACGAAAGCGCATCGCAGTGCGTTCAGAAAATAACACGAATTATCCACAGCCTTCTATAGCTTTAACACGTGTTTTTTTAACATTTTCAGAAAGCAGGTTGGTGAAATACAAGAAATTTAACAGCTTTGTTAGCGCTTTGACAATTGTTACGTTGCAATGTTAACATCGATGTTAACATGTGTTCGTGAAATCGGGCATCGATGTTATGTAAGGAGTGTGGAATTTGAAAGCTAGCATATAGCAACTCGGTTTTTATAGATTAGGATATTGCTTTAAGTTTCGCTATTTCTTATGCGTGTACAATGAAATATGTTATGAAGAGAAAAAGTAAATTTGAAGTAGTCAGAAGCGGGTCTCGTGTTTCACAAATACAGCTAACTACTGCACCGTGTTTGAAGCGTTTACATTTTTAGTTAGTTAAATACAAACTTGGTGTTTGAATATATAACAAAAGAGTTCTCATGAAAACTCCAACACTCCAATATCATGAATGGCTCTAGCCATTTTGATTAATACCTCACATGTTTAATAGTTTGGCACGCCAAATAAAATACATGTCTTGCATTTTCTATGATACTCATGTTTCTTTAACAACTTTAGTATAATTTGTATAACAAGGAAATCCCAAAAGATATATATTTACTTCGGAATAAAATGTAGGTCTCATTAAAATACTCGCACCATTATATATTATTATTCCTTTTCCTTAGCGTTAACTGTATTAGAAATATTACACGTTGCAGGGTCAAACCTTTCCTAATCGTCATCTAAAACCCCGCTTGAAAGTTTGTTATTCTTATCTCTCTCTCTCTCTCT
This sequence comes from Mantis religiosa, assembly GCA_030765055.1. NCBI lineage: Eukaryota > Metazoa > Arthropoda > Insecta > Mantodea > Mantidae > Mantis > Mantis religiosa. Next base: position 71,520,067 of record CM060959.1, read on the forward strand.
CTCTCTCTCTCTCTCTCTCTCTCTCTCTCTCTCTCTCTCTCTCTCTCTCTCTCTCTCTCTCTCTCTCTCTCTCTCTCTCTCTCTCTCTCTCTCTCTCTCTCTCTCTCTCTTATTGTTATTATTCTCTTGCTAGGGTTTGTAACTACTAATAAACATTTGAATGTGTTTCCACCTATTTAAACCTACAATTTGTCAGAGTCTGTTTTACTTAATCCCAGCTTGATCCTGGTGCTCCAAAGGTAACAGTTTTAGTGCGCTATATTATTGGTTCAGAATGTAATTTGTTGCATGCATTTCTTAAGCAGCAGTACCTCCTCACCTAAATATTTCTGTGACATCGAGAGTAATGAATATACATGTTTTAGGGACTTAGTCTACCTTCAGTGTTCCAACTGTACTCGCAATGGGCAGCACCATCGGAGAGAACAGCTCTTATTGGTGCAGCTTATGCAGGCTTCCCTTTCGGAAACATCATCATCTTCCCTCTGTGTGCTTTCATTTGTCAGGAAAGTGACTGGAGTAGCATATTCTACCTCACCGGTAAGTCATTATCACACCTCTATAAAAATTAAAGTACGCAGACAAAGTTTGAAGTAAAACACTTATCAGTAGTGTTAAGCACATCACTTAATTCATTTACCACTGAAAAATACGTTGTTGACATTGAAGAATAGGTGAAATACCAGATATCAAGTAGACTTTTAATTTATATATGGTCTGTGATATACTCAATTGCCACTATTACACAAATATAAATATTTGTAACAAAAAACTTCACTTATCTTAAGAAAATTATATTAATTCTTCTTTCTAATGGAGATCGATTTCACAAACAGATTGCTTGCATCATCAGCAAATCGATCTCCATTAGAAAGAAGAATTAACACAATTTTCTTAAGAAAATTGAAGTTTTTTGTTACAAATATTTATATTTGTGTAATATCTTTTGCTTCACTGTAGCTAGCTTCATTATCTGCGTAATCAATTACCACTTTTTAAAATAAAGTCTCTCTTAAATATGTTCTACGCTTTCTTGAGTTATTAATGTTGTTATTAGTCTATTTTTGCTTTTGCAAAGAAATTACAGTAATTTTTGTGTTCAGTACTGTATCTTCATCCACTTAGACAGTGCAAAGTAATGAGACTATCATAAATAAATAACGCGATGGCTGAACACAGAAACAATTGATTCCCTGGTCATAAATCAAGTTTTCTTTGTAGTTCACCATTTACCCCACACTTTATTATGTTTAGTACTCATTTAGATTATTTAATAGAAAACATCGCAACTTCTGAAGTTAGGAGGGGAATGCTGCTGTTACAATCTGCCATTGGCTCACAACGCAAATTATTAATTGCATTCATGATATTAATAAGTAAACCACAAATAAATAATAAAATTAAAGTTATCTATAAACGTTTAAAATTCATAAAATAGTCACAATAGGCTCTTAAGCTGAGGAAAGACAAGCTATGAAAAATAGACTATTTTAGCAACTATAGAATAGTATCTATATTTTATTCGTTAGCATGAAACATATTTATACCAAGTTGCCCAACTGCCTCGTCTTTCACGTAAACAGATATCCCTTCGTGGATTAAATCAGTTGCAGAACGAAACGGAGCAGTTCTAGTTAAACACATGGCAATGCCTTGATCGGACTTGGTCTGCCAGAATTGAACTACCCTGGACTACCCCAGTGGGCTACCTAATATATGCACACCCTAACATTATAAACCAGTCTTTCTTTTCCTAAATCTAAAAATGCAGTTATATAGCACAGTAGTATTAATATGCAGAAAGTAAGTCTAAAATTGTATTTGTGTAGGAGCTTTCGGACTTGTATGCTCCATCAGCTTCTTTTTCCTGGTGTACGATAACCCAGACTCTCATCCTCGCATCACTGAGGAGGAACGACTATATCTGAAGGCGGTCTGTACCAACAAGAGTCCTTCTAAGGTAAGAACATCTCAGTTATTCTTTCAATACCATCTAAAGAAATAAACAATGAGAGTTCTAATTTTGTTTGCATTAATTTTAATATTTATGGGCAATTAAATTGACTCATTGCTTCACAATATTATTTATCATTTACAAATTATCTTAACAATTAACACTGATTTTCAGGAAATATTCTATAAACTTCTCTTCATTCTTTTGTAATTTTCTATACATAGAAACTGCACATAAAGGATGCAGAAAAAAGGTATTGCTAATAACCTATCTAGAATACGTGAAACTCCACAATTCTCTAGACCAATAACAAAAAGCAGAATATTATTCAGTTCTTTCACCATTGAAAGCCACTATTTTCCCTAAAGAGGTGACTATGAGGTGTGTTCTAATTTCAAATTTTAAATCCTAGACACGACTGGAAAGTAGATTCAACTTCTGTGTACTAGTAATAGAAATGTTGAAGTAAAGGAACATACTTGCGAAGAAGGGTTTGACTCTTTGTACAGTGTGCCATGAAGTGATCCTTCCTTCTCTACAGAAAACGCATCTAAAAATAAGCGAAAGGCGTGGATACTTAATTATACGTAATCTATTACAAGGCAATGGCTTGACTAATAAACAGAAGACAGAGAAGAAACATATGACAGTCGGTAACGGTATATGTATGCAATATGTATTACTTTATATTATATTCAAATACTGTTGATACGTACATGTTTTAGCGTTATAACATGAGATAACTTTTATTCTACGCCTACAGATGTAGGCGTATTTTATTAATATCTCAAGTAAAAGAAAATATATATTCTCTATATGTTGCAGTCAAGTTCATTAGCCGTGTATGCTGAATATTTACAAATATTATAAAGAGAGAAAATGAGTAGGTAAATGTGTGTGTGTGTGTGGATATGATGATAGCAGGCACTACAGGCCATTTAGGCCCTTGGCCTCCCTAACCACCCTCTTCCATTCTACTCGGTCCTCTCGCTCGCTCGCTCGTGCTGGCTGGCTGTATACAGCTAGAAGGTTTTTGCTGCGTGCCCACCCTTTAAGGGTTTTACCGCAGGTAGGAATTTTATTGAATGATGTAGGATGAAGGTGATGTAGGTTTTTTGATTGGGAGTTAATTTTGAGGTTACCAAAGTACCTTCGGGTTGAAGGGGAGGATACTCGGTCCTCTGCCTTTCTTCTCCAGCCTTTTTTTCCGCTCATTAACCGTTTACTTCGCCGGTTTGTCTCCAGATTAACCCTACGCCCAACCTCCAACATGGAGGACCAGGTCCCACATTTATGTCCCCTGGGACTGGATGGCCCAGTTATACCCCCGAGCACCGGGTGACCATTTTAGTCGCCTTTTACGACAGGCATGGTCTACCTCTACACCCGGCCCCCACACGGGTGGTGTGTGAATATAGGAGAATTTAAAACCCACTCAACTGATTTCAAAAATTGTTTTCAGTATAGAAAATTACTCTTCACTCTGACACATTATGGGCTATAAAGTTCTTCAAAATTCAATTCGAAAATTACTAAAATAATGAAAAACAAGGCCTTTGTCGAGAATGCTATGGAGCATTCTAGCATCTGAATTATTTGTTATATTCCGCAGTGAATGTGCATAAAACACAAGTTGGTTACATTTTGTTCCAATTAATGTATTCAAATGACCATGATATAACACTTTTAGCAAACAGGAAACTAAAAGACATATAAAAGCGACATATCGATCTTGTTTGTGAAGATGCGAATTGTAATTTATGTTTAAATTTAGCAAATACTAATGAAACAGTGTGAATCACCTTTGTTCTATTTCTTACATAAAAATAAACAGTTGCAGAAGTTGGTGGTGCCATGGCGAGCAATCTGCGTATCTCCTGCGGTGAACGCCTTCCACATTGCTCACTTCTGTTACTATTGGGGCTTCATCATCCTAGCCGTCAACTTACCCACTTTCATGAAGGAAGTGCTACACTTTGATCTTACTCAGGTGTGTTCTTTCTTTCAATTACACGAAACAGGGCTTTAGACTTCCATAGCATAAGATAAGAAATTAGATACAATATGTGTCAATAGTCGACTTACCTAAGGTGACACCATTTAATTCTCCTTTAGTAAAAACAAAACAAAAACTAAAGCCCACAAAGATGCTGGACTATATGCCAACTGAACAAGCTTTCTCTTCGGCGGTACTAAGGACAGAAGGTCCACAGTAAATATGGTATGGTTTGTAGTGTAAGTTACTTCTAACACAAAACTTAAAAAGAAAAGAAAATTAAAGGCTGTATGTTAAGATACTTAGCTAGTATTATTTTTAATCATATATTTTTGCATGTTAATTGAAGATTTTAACTACGGTAGATGCAGAAATAATTATACTTGCCCTTGTAAAATATGTTTGTGCGTTCATATCCATTAAAATTCCAACAAATCCCTAAATAATTAACCAATTGTTTTCATAGTGCATGGCTTTAAGTTCTACAAATAACATTTTATTTATTTTTAGGACCAACGGTTACATATACAAACCTAGGTTTATAAGACAGTGGTTTCCCCCCTCCCTTTTCTAAATTTACATCCATAATCGTTACGTCATATCGAACGATAAATGAAATTGGTGAAATGATGCTTGAATGAGGCCAGGGTCCATAGAGCTACCCGACATTCATGTTTCAGGATAAGAGAAATTTTTGGGAGAAAAACCTTATCCAAATAACACTCTGACTTTTTTGTGTGTAAAGGGTAGTAAGAAGGTGCAAAACTTTCTTCAGAATCTTCCTGTCGTATCCTCGGACAATGCTCAACTGGATTTGAAGTTCCAAAACATTTATTTTCGGTGAAATTTTGGAATCGAATTGTTTGGTGAAATGCAAGGCTTCCTTTACTTTTAAATACAAAGTAGGAACAGTAAAAATAACTGCTTTATTACAAACGATCACACTTAATTGCTTTTATTATTTTTTGGCATCAGTTTCTGTGATTAATGATTTTCTACTGTATGAAAAAATGTAATGGGTAGGCATACCCTTGTGTATGCACAGAAAAAAAGGTACTGGCTACGTCATACTACATATTGTATATGCAGTGTATCATTATCTGGGCTCTTTTGGGCCCGCTGATATTTCAACCTTCAATCAATTTTTTATACTTTTTTATTTTTATGCGGTATTTACATTTATTTCATATTCGGATATTGAACTCGGAACTTCTTGAACGTGAGGAACACCCACTAATATCTTTGCCATTGAGTTTGAATATTTTAATGAACATTTAATAATTGTTGTTAGTATAGTTGTTATAGTTCCAGTGCTTGCCAACGGAATAATCCTTTAATAGATAGCAATCAGGAGGAGGATATGATTCAATTTTTCATCACTTTTTTAAACCTGAAGTTAATATTTTATTTTGGTTTTGGTACATATGTGACGAGCTCATATGTGATGTTCTGTATACTTTACTAAATTATAGCAACAGTCTGTATCTCTTACCACTAAATTTTGTGTAAAGTGGGTTAATTTGTTTCAGAAGTTTTCAATATATTTATCCTATGACGACAATCCCCTAACACGGACGCATTTTTTCTAAAAACCTATAAACTCTACATTTGCTAGGAAAGGTGACATCACAAATTTCTATATAAATTCAAGAGACCAATTCGTTATTTGCTCATACTCGAGCAAAACTTAACCCAATAAACACACGTTGCTCTGTAGCGTACTCCATGATAATTACACAGGTTATTCTCACAACACCATATCAAAAGAGTTAGACCGTTAGCCTCCATAGGCTCGTGACGTAATACACTCCAATACCTCCTACGATTTGATCACAATGGTAGCGTCGCGTTTTTCAAGATAAACTCGATTATGATACGGTTTGCAGAGTTAATGTATTTTCAGCGTAACAAACAACTCTTCTAATGTTTATTAGCATTCTAATATAAATTTTAACCATTAAGATTTTTTTAAATTTACTTCCTCCAACGTTGTCATATCGGACGATGAATGATATTGGTGAAATAATGCTCAAATGAGTCCGGAGTCCATGGAGCTTAGAGCTACCCGATATTCGTCTTTAAGGATAAGGGAAACCCCCGGAAAAACCTTATCCAGGTAACTTACCCTGACCGAGATTCGAACTCGGGACCTCTTGAACGCGAGGTAGATACACTACCATCTGCGCTACCGAAGTGGGCAAGAGAGTTTTATTTGGATATTATCACACATTAGGGCTTCCTTATTTTTGCTTTCCTCGTTAAGTGCCTAGTTTGATCACAGTTTAAAGTTTTTAGTTGGAATAAACAATTTTTACAGAGGGGAAATTATGAAATTATGCATGAGACAGGAAAATCGATTAGAGAGCTCAAATAGTTGGTGGACAGATATAGGAGGAACTATGAAAAAATAGGTTTGGGAGATATATGGAGGAAAATGGAGATCAGCGATTAGAGGAAATTAGAGAAATTAGGAAATTAGGGCATATGGAGATTAGAGGAAACGAATACAAGCGATGTAGGTAAATTGGTAAAATGCAGAATAGAAGATATAAAGGGGTAGGAAATATGGGGAAGTCTAGAAAATATGAAATCATTACAATTTTACAAGCAAAAAATAAACTGGGGACGAGAAGCATATGCAGATTACTGCAATAGGCAAGAGAGAGAAGGGTTAGCTTGGATAAGAACAGGAACAATATTTCTAAGAGAGATAAGAAGTAGGGAAAATGGAATTTGTGAACTGAGTGCGGGAAAAGAAAGCATAGAGCACTATGTAACAGAATGTGAGGAGGTTGCAATGTGGAGAAAGAAGGTTTGGGAGGAAAACTGGGAGAAAGTAGAGAAGAGGATAGTAGCTATAAAAATGTTAATGGGAAAGGAGGAAAAGAAGGTAAGAAGTACTGGTGAGTTCTTAGAGAAAGTAAAACAAAAATGGGCCAGAAATGTAAAGAATATAAGAAAGGAAGATGGGGGAAGAATGGGGAAAATTAAGTAATCAAGGAGGTATAGAGGTTAAGAGCTACTTGGCAGAGCAGAAGACCAGGGTGTCATGTAAGCCAAGGTAGCAACAAGGTAAAGACAAAGCAATGTAGCCAAAGGTTGTAAATTGTAAAATTTTGGAATATGCAAAAATAATTAATTCGTTCGAGAATAAGTGTAGCTGGTGCCTGTCTGGTTATTTTTTTTTCTTTTTAATTTACGTTTTAATTTTTGATTACGTTAAGTCATGTCGGACGATGAATGGAATGGGTGAAATGATGCTCAAATGAGCCCAGGGTCCATAGAGCTTTGAGTTACCCGACATTAGTCTTTTAGGTTAAGGGGAAACCGCGGAAAAAACCTTATCCAGGAAATTCACCCTGACCGAGATTATAACTCGGGATTTCTTGAACGTAAGGCAGACACGCTACCACCACGCTACCGTGGCGGGCTGTTTGGTTAGTGGTATAGTAGAGATAAGCTCAAGAAATTAAGAGCAAACCCGATTTATATTATTATTATTATTATTATTATTATTATTATTATTATTATTATTATTATTATTATTATTATTATTATTATTATTATTATTATTATTATTATTATTATTATTATTATTATTATTATTATTATTATTATTATTATTATTATTATTATTATTATTATTATTATTATTATTATTATTATTATTATTATTATTATTATTATTATTATTATTATTATTATTATTATTATTATTATTATTATTATTATTATTATTATTATTATTATTATTATTATTATTATTATTATTATTATTATTATTATTATTATTATTATTATTATTATTATTATTATTATTATTATTATTATTATTATTATTATTATTATTATTATTATTATTATTATTATTATTATTATTATTATTATTATTATTATTATTATTATTATTATTATTATTACTATTATTATCATCATCATTATTATCATTATCATCATCATTATCACCATCATTATTATATAAAGGTTACAAAATATATGATTTTCATTCGAGAGGAATATCCGTTTTATATCCACAAACGTACCGCCCAAGTTTACTTAAATAGGCAAACATTTTCTGTTAGGCTATACTGATATACTGAATTTTACGTATGAAATATTATTTAGAAAAACACTATTTCTGCACAAAAAACGTTGCTGGTGGGGATGACGTAGCGATCTTGTAGCTGTTGTTAGTGTTAGAATGATAAATAGTGCATTGAAATTTCATTTTGATGTTATTTCGAATCAGTGAAACTTATATCTGACTGCTTTTTGTATAATTTGATATTTGTGCATCAACACATGCTACATCCACTGAAATGGCAGCAATGTTTTGACAACAAAGACTTAGTTTTCTAATATGCAGCATTGTTGCCCTTCAATACCGATCCTGAAGGTCTTGCCAACAAGTAGCTATTCACATTTCATAAATCATGATAAAGTAATTTAACATAAGGTCGTTTCACTCATATTAGCATAAGAACAGCTGGTTATGTTCCCATAATATTGATTAATGGAACACAACAAATCATCATCAATCTTAGAGCTATGATGTGACACAGCGGGGTCCCAGCCTTAGATTCTGTTTCACGTAACACTTGAATGTGTTCCTTTCTTAGCATCGCCTTTGAAATGTGATACAAAGATCCAGCACGCCTGTTTATTAGCTTATATAGCAGTACGTAATATCTAAAGGAAATATTGCATCATAACTAAAGTTGGATATTGTTCTTGTAGTTATCGCAATTTACTCAATTATACGAAAATTTGACACTGAGATTTCACGAAAAATACATTTTTGAGTCCCCTAAACCACCGAAATGGATTTTTAGAGGCAGCTCCGCACGAGATTATGTAAGAACACTGTAAGTCAAAAACTTAATGTCGGATAAACAAACATTAAAGATGAGGCATGTGTGAAAAATTGTACAAAAAACAAACAAAAATCACAAACGTTGCTTTTTGTGCTATAAAGCAATTCAGAGCCAACCAAACGCTTCAATAACTCATAGTGGTATTACGAAAAAACTTCACGTGGTACATGTGGTGATGATATTGATCCTCAAAATAAAACTCCAAATTGGCATAATGGGGTATAATAACCCCTTAATTAACCCCTAATATTTTCAAACATTACTGTATTTTCCTAGTAGTCGTTATGTAAATAAACGTAAGTCTGTAATGTGAAGATTCAGAAAGCTATTAACCAGTCAGTTAATTTAGTTAAAAAGCAGGCCAAAAAATAGAAACATATGCTGTTTGCCAGAAGTACATGTAATAATCAAATTATTTTAAAAATCGCTAACGATTGGAAATGGATAAAAGGCTGACATTTTCAAGATCACTAAACCCGCCGCGGTAGCGTAGATGGTAGCGAGTCTGCCTTACGTTCTAGGTGTCCCAAGTTTGAACCTTGGTCAGGGTAAATTATCTGGGTAAGGTTTTTTCCAGCGTCTTCCCTTATTCTGAAAGACGATTTTCTGGTAGCTCTAAGCTCTAATGAACTCTGAACTCCTTTGAACATCATTTCACCCATTTCATTCATCGTCCAATATGACAATGTTGGAGGACGTAAAAGAAAATTAAAAAAGATCACTGGAGTGTGAGATGTAATACATTCAACTTTCAGAAAAGTATTAAACTGAAATTTTGTACTATGTTTATATCAAATGGGTAAATGGAAAATTTAGAAGCAAATACATTTGAGGTTCTCATTTTTCACAAATGTATCTTTTGAGTTTATTGGCCTCCTTATATGTGGCATGAAGCTTTTCAAAACGTTCCCATTCTAAACTAAGCCTTACATAAATATTTTTGCAAATCTTTGATTTTCTCAAAAATGACCTGCACAACATTTATATATTCATTTAATATTCAATATTCATTTGAAATAAAATCCTTATCTTGAATTTTCTGAGGATAACGTATGAAAACCTGTTTATATGGAAGGAATTTCGTACTATTTTGCGTAACCTCTAAACCTAACAAATAGTCAAAGTTTACTTGACAAAAAACAGATTTATTTAATATACACTATATATTTTAATTGCGTTTTATTAAGCAACAGTTTTTACCCATATATCACTATTATTGGTAATAATTTCTATTTTTGAAGTGCTGTCGCAATTCATCGGTTTCTCTCCATGTTACGAAAATAACTATTCGCATTTAAACATTTGAATACCGCTTTGGGTTCCTATATCCTCTTTAAACCTACAGTTTACACTAGTTCTGCAAACTTTTATGTTCATGAAAGTGAAGCAAATATAGATAAAAGAATTCATAGGAACAATTTATAAAAGATATAAATAAAAAGATAAATGATGCTGACAGAGAAACTCGTTTGAATGTAGCACATAGCGTTTTGTCTACCTCCTTTTTATAAAGGGTAGAGAGGTATCATTCTACCCAAAAATTATATGAGACTTCATCACAAATTAATACTTCGAGCTTCATTTAACCAACCTTCCCTTCAAATTCGTTTAGAAAAATCTTAGAATTCGTTTGTTTACACACGATTTGCCTGATTATCTGTGAAGATAGTCACAAAGGACTATCAAAGGACTGAAGGAAATATTCTAAAAAATCAAAATTTTCAAACCTTTTTAATATAAGGTGTATTTTTGGTTGAGATATTATCTTGAAATGTTCAAGAAGATGCTGAACTTATAAACGAAGTTTGGTACTTAAGTGACTTGGTTATTGAGTTAATAGTATTAAAATCAAAGAAAAAGAAAAAATAAAGAAACACACAGTCAGATATGCAGATGTCTTCTAAGATGCCAATTTTGCTTCGGGACATCATTAAATTTCGACATATCAAATTTTTTGTGTCGAATGCAATCTTTAACCTACATAAGTACCCTAGTGAAGAAAGTAAAGACATATATGTTGTCGGTTAGTGGTTTGTTGCGGTTACCTAGAAAAGTTTTATATAACTGTAACTAGGGAAATAATACATATTTACAAATTAATATACTCGAATATTGAAGTTATTCGGAGCGGAAAAGAAAACTTTTTTTTTCTCCATGTCATTTGAAAGCAAAAGCTCTTGTATGTTTTTGTACCTGGCGGTATGTTACAGTGCAATGAGGGAAGCATATTTACAAGGGTTTTTGGGACGCCGCCATTCTACTGCATTGCGAACCCTTTGCATGCCCAAACGAACACGCACACAGTGCCATCTAGCTATGGCAAACCTTACTTCTCGCCAAGTATATGCTGCCTTCTTGGGATTGAGACTTCCAGCGCCATCTCTTCGTGTGATTAGGAGATTTTACAGATTATCTGTGACAAATCTACTGGGCATTTGAGCCAATAAATGGTGTTCGATGATTAAGAGAAGATGCCAGCAAATTAATTTTGACTGTTCGCTAAATCATCTGTGCCAGATTATGTAAATGTAGTTAATGAGTTCTATAAGTTAAATAACTTCCAGAAAAACCTCCCAAACATGTATGCATTTTAAAGAGTGGTATAATAATCAAAGCCCTAAAAATAAAATAATTAATTTCCCATTGACAGTCATTATCCATGCTAATGAAGTAATAACCCTTGCATGAAAAGTTATTACCGGCTTTTTGTTACAGGACGATGATGGTATTGGCTAATCAAAATCTGCTCATGTGCCGAAATGGGCCACTGAGCATTTGTAATCTAAAAACCATTGTCTTGAGTTGTTAAAGTGTACGTGGTAATAATAAAATTGTTTATTTCTACTTCATTCATCCAGTTTCACTGAAGATTTTGCTGCTGTTTTGTTCCACATGATAGCTGCAGTCAATGTTCATGATAATATGTACTTAACTTTACGAGAAATGATTTTAAACAACTGAAAATCGGGAGTAACGTTCGTCATGTCATGAAAATTTAACCATCTAAAACTTGTATTGCTTGAACATTGTTCCTTAAAATTAAGGATTCTGTTTTGTGTAACATTTCTCAAAAACATAATATACCTAACACTCTATTTTTTTTTTTTTTGAAAATCAAACACATATAAAATTGTATTATTACAGTTGGTTAATGTATTAATATTACTTGATATTAATCAATTCTTAATAATCTGTTATAAATACATTAAGGATTAAATATCTTTTCAGATGTTATTTAAAATGGTCTGTTTCCCTAACAATTATTTGCATTATTTATAATTTCAGTTATTTGTATTGTTTGATATACGAGTACTTTGTTAAGACAACCTTCAATTTGATAATGCAGAATTTGTTAATACATTATATATGTAACTAAATATTAATTTCTATTTATTGATGAAATACGTACACTTGATTATATCATTGCGTTATTGTCTTTGAATTATAATAATGTGTTTGGTTTTTGATTATTCTTCGTTAGTGTCTTTTAAATAATATACAATTATTTTCTCTACTCATTTTTCAATGAGCTATTATTTCAAAGCTTATTATTCTATCTACTTCATGTTTATCTAGATAAACGTTTTCAGAGGTTCACTATCGTTTAACCGATTTAGGTCATATCGGACCTTGAATAAAATTATGGGCAAATTAACTCTGGGTTCATCGTGTTTAGAATTGTCCTACATTCATCTTTCAATATAAAGGGAAACCTCTCAAAAAACCACATCCAAGTAACTCACCCTGATCGAGATTCAAACTCGGGACTTCTTAAATGTGAGATATGCACGGTACGCAATACTACAGAGGTGGGCAGGTAAACATTTGCATAACATGTCTCGCAGCACACTTACTGTAGATACTGTGAGAACAGAGAAATAGTCTTTAAAGTGAAATCTTTTATGAACTCTCTGTTTGTAATGGCTTCGAAATTTCGTTCTATTTATTGATCAGGAAAAATAAAGTTACGAAAGATGTCTTCCCATTAATGGTTAACTGCACAAAGAAATATATTTCTTGTAATGTAAATTGTGTACTATGAGAAGACCTTTTTTGAGTAAGATTTTGTCTCTTATAGTTTACCAGTTATGGTCATCCATCCGAATGAAGAGAAGATTCAAGATAAGCATTTCAGTTGTCACAAATATATCTTAAATACATATGATAATTTAATCAGAATCGTTAGTGCGGTTTTGAGAAAGTCTGAGGTTTTGAAAAGTGTTTCATGTAAGATATTTGGGAAACGGTATTTGTTTTTCTTTTCATCTTTCTAACGCATTCCTGTATAATGGAAAACTTAAATACCAAGATTCCTATTTAACCAGTCTTGCGTTTTTAAACTAATCTGTTACAGACACACGTACAGATTCATACACAATTTTAGTATCAGATTTATTGAAAGATTACTCTACTCATTATAAAAACTTAGAAAAAATAAAATAAATACTTGCAAAATAAATTACACCAATGAAATTTAGAGGTTAGAGATTAGAAGCGGAACAAGATTTCCTCACTACGGTCAAATCTATGGTAATAAACCTTCAGGCTAAGGGATGAAGTGAGAGAGCATGAGGAGCGGCTAGATCTAATTGCGGCAGACGTAGCGCAGCGGGGCCATTAACGTTTTCAGGTTGAGTGTTCTCGAATGCCTCTTCGATCCCTCATCCTATCTTCATGGACAGGTAGAAGTTTCCATGCCAGAGAAGAAATAGTTCTCTCCGTAAATCACATTTGCCTAGAAAGCTATTTTTGGTGCTTAAGCCCATCATGTCCGCCTTGGTCTGCCTCTCGTTCAAGAGGTCCCGAGTTCGAATCTCGGCCAGGGTGAGTTACCTGGATACGATTTTACAGGGGTTTTCCTTATCCTGAAAGACCAGTGTTAGGTAACTCTAAGCTCTATGGGCCTTGGGCTCGTTTGAGCATCATTTCACCCATTTCATTCAATGTCCGATATGACTTAACGTTGGAGGGCATAAACTAAAACAAAAATCCCAAAAATACAGCATAACATTAAAAAATCATCCATCTGAAACTACTGATGGTAGTTCAAAATAGTATGAAATGATTCCTAATTTTATTGATTAAAATACACATTTTAGTTATTTGCTCGTCTAAAAAGTGCAAACTGAATAACCGGTGAAGTGGTAGCTGAAAGTTCCTATATCACGCCGTGACATAACGATGTTTTTTGAACATTTGACTGTCACTTTAACTTGCTGTATCCTATTGCACTTGCAGCAAAATGTGAAATAAATATATTTCTGTTTGTTCTGAATAATTTAAAGCAGAATGAAGGAGAAAAAGAAGTTATAAGAATAGTGTGGAAGAATAGTAGAAGAAGGTTTAACGAATATGGCACGTAATATTTTGTAATAGTATTTAGACTATTTGTAGTGTTGCATAGTAAGTGAAAAATATGAAGTATGGGATTTATTTTATATAAATGTGTGAAAAGGGTTTTCTACAAAAATCGTGCATGTCATAGTGCTAATTGGTAAGAATGGATTTGTAAGAGAATCGTAATTGATGCTTACAGAATGGGTTACTGTCAGCACTACCTTACGTCGGAATGCTAGCTGTACGAGTGCTGGTATCCACGTTCTTTGGTCGTGTACAACGCTGGTCTGGATTATCTTTAACGCGATTTCGCAAGGTCAACCACACAATAGGTACGTACAAATTAACTTATCACATACAGCCTTAGAAAAAAAAGGTAAAAGAGAACAGGTGCCAGAAAGGAAGTTTGATTCGGAAAACATTGAAAGCATTCGATGACGCTACGTTTACAACATACGCATTAATACTACTCTGGCTTCACTCTGCCGTAGATCTTTGCGGCTTGGCCGTATATAGGTAGCCGAGCGGTAAAACACATAAGTGGACCAACATCTGTTCGAATTCTTGATGTTCATGTTTATTTTTATTATTGTTACCTTAATACCAATATCTTATGTTTTTCTTGCGGCAGATAAATAATATTTTAAATACATTAATTTATAAAAACGCAAATAATATAATCTTGTGCTTTTGAAAATAAATAGAATGTTACAAGAAAATTAACTTAATATTGATTGTGTAAACACTCGGGCTCATTCATCTGTTATGAATGGTGCTGACATATAATGCGAAGTATCCTCTCGTGAAAATTTCACTAGGCATTTGGTCTCATCCATACCCCACAGAATGAGGGCAGTAATAGAGACAGAGGGTTTATAATCCGACAGTAAGTTAACTTTTATTTTTATTTGATTTTTCATATAGAAGTAAAACATTTATTTCAGTTAGTTTAGTAGCAGACTAGAGTGTTTGACTTTTTATGTGTGTGCATAAAGGCCATAAATTCAAGTAAACCTTAGCAATTGGATGTTATATTACAATATGCCTAATACACATTTCGTATTTCTAAGATAATAAAATATAAATAATGCCTGGTATTTGAACATTTGTAGTCTAACTCCTACATACTTGTCTATAACCACCCGGCTACCAGTGCACGTTTAGTAACTGAGACTCAATTATGAGTCAATTATGAGACCCAGTTTTGTGTACGCATTACAGCTTGCGAAAAAAGGAAGGATCACCTATGTGGATATGCAGGAAAAATCTGATGTGTGAACATTATTATTATTATTATTATTATTATTATTATTATTATTATTATTATTATTATTATTATTATTATTATTATTATTATTATTATTATTATTATTATTATTATTATTATTATTATTATTATTATTATTATTATTATTATTATTATTATTATTATTATTATTATTATTATTATTAACAACCACAACACACGCCTTCCGTCATAAATCAGACATCTGAAGATATCTTTTGGGTAGCAACTTTCGACCAACGGCGTGTTTCTAACAAAAAGACTCCAAGTTCGAATCCCTCTCCCCCCTAAAAAGCTCTATGCCCAAAAAACACACCGTACTTAACGTACGCAACCGAGTGGAATGGCTCAGGCAATTTTGTCTGTGACCCACATTATGGAGGCCCGTGTTCGATTCCCATGGCGTGACCCATGGGTCTTTTTCGAGGGTTTTACGGGTCGCTAGGCGAATGCTGGGTAGGTTTCATTTCATCTCCTTTCATCTCCATTACAAGGGGCACTATTAATATTTTGAGCCTTGGCATCCCTGAATGTTGTAGGTTCTATCTGACGTTTCCAATGGAAACTTTCACATTTTTGACCATAATCTACGTCACACATTTTGTCAATAGAGCGTCATTTGTTTACTTTCAATATCTTTGTCTATAATTATATAGATTCTATTACATTACCCTTGTTAACCAGAAATACGCTCTGCTGTAGAGAAAATTTGATAATTTGGTGATTCCCTTTAGCGCCCAATGAACTTCTCTTCTCTGTTACAGGCAGTTTGGTGGCGGCTGTGACCATTTTGATGGTAGCATTCCTAGACTGCTCACAACAGTACCTAGCAGTTGCACTACTGACAATTGGACAAGGAGTCAGCGATCTCTGCTTTACAGGCAGCTACCTCATGTCATACCTGGATATGGCACCTCGCTATGCAGGATTGTTGACGGGCATCTCGAACACACTGGGTTCCTTATCTGGAGTCCTGGCTCCAACTCTCGTCGGAATACTCACTCCACACGTAAGTATGTGTATGGTCTTTAGAAACGCGGTGATTTTACTAAGGAATGACTAAAATGGGCAGCTCGAATCAAACTTAAATGTAAATGTACAGTCCTCCTCGCACACGTTATATTATTAATATGATACAAGAGTTAAAAGCGAGAGTTTATTCTGCGAGTAGGAATGGTTACGAAACGAGCATAAGGAGCAGAATAAAATTGCTATGAAGAAGCACGGTCACTATTTTATAAACAGTCGTTAATCCTTATAGACAATTTTTAGTTTCTTTGCGTCAGTCTTTAGGATGGAATCCGTAAAGATCTGAAGGTAGGGATCAAAGACGAACACCAGCCATTCACATCACATTATGAGGATGGGCCTCAAGGGCTTGAGACTCAAGAACCAGACACAGAAATGTAGAAGGGTAGAAGATAAGATGATGAGACGACCACTTTGGGCCTATCTGGACTGCAGCGATGCTACTGAAACCACTTAGTGAAGTAGTAATTGAGAAATGCCGATATTCCCATTAAGTAGAATGCCTGAACAGCCGCGTTGTTAGCCGAGAGTTCCTTGCTCTTCTGGGATTATGTGGACGAATTCTTATTTCCTTTAACCTAGTTCGTATCTGTAACTCCAGTGCAGCTGCGATTTTCATTTGTTTCTGTTTAAAATCTGTACTAATATATTCTGAAAAAAGTAACATTATACAAAAAAGGCGTATCAAATAATGAAACATTGAGAAAAGAGTAGTAACAAAATTACAGCAAAGGAATACAATAACTATAGGACATGTTTATATTAACATTACTGCTCTTTTGGCTAAAAGAAATGCGAGTTGTATTCTTATTGTCACTTGAAATAGTAAGTCCTTGGGATAGGAACTAGGAAGAAAATTGATTAAATAATTTCTTATATTGTTTTGGCTTTATCCTCAAAATATATCAACAGAACATTTTCACTACAATTACTTTGTATGTTTCTTATCATGCCTGAAACCTGTTGTATGCTATTTGTACTGCTTTGATTCTTAGCATAGCTTCTTTCGGTGGTCCATATCGGCTCGTAAAAGAACCTCAACCCTGATAAAGAGACCTTTGAGCAAAATTAAGCGATCCTTCACGCTCAGTATAGAATGGGACACTGAAAACCACATGGTCGCAGATAAAGAGTGTACATAAATGACTCAATTCCTCACGTTCTGTTACCCTCTCCGCTGCTTTAAAATTTCGGTAGTTCTTCAGATTTCACGGTTAGTAGATTCAGATTACGAAGGGCACTATTAATATTTTGAGCCTAATAGTTAAAACAAAGTAATTTCTGATTGAAAACTGCTTTATTGTTTTTTAAAATATTCTCCTTTTTAATCAATACACTTTTGAATCCGTTTGGACCATTTGTCAAAGCATTTATTCCAGTCTTCTTGAGACACCTCCAAAACATGGTTTTTGAAGGCATTAACGGCTTCTTCTGCTGACGAAAATCGTTGTTGAAGCAATTTATTCTTCATGTTCGGGAACAAAAAGAATTTAGGTATTGGGTGCCAAATCAGGACTGTATGGCGGGTGACCCAGCAAATCGATTTTTTCAGCCTTGAAATACTCTGTTGTTAGACGATATGTGTGCGCTCGCATTGTCTTGATGAAGAATGATCCTACGGTTCTTGTTGGTTTTCCTTACTTCACCGAAGACTTCCACCAATGGTTGTGTACCATACGTTCCTCTAAAGGCACTTTTGCCACGTGGACAGTTTTGCTGAAAACGCAGGCGACCATCTGCTTCGTAGTGCTTCGAGTGCGAAGAACTTTTCTTGCTTTTTCTTCAACTTGAAACACTGATACAGTCGACAGCTGTTCACGTTCCGGCTCATACACATAGATCCATGATTCGTCACCTGTTACATTCTTATATACGTCCTTGAGCCACCGCCATTGTATTCCTTGAACATTTTTGTACACCATTCTACAGGAGCGTCTTTTTGAGATTGGTCAAATTTTGTGGGAACCAAAGAGGACAAACCTTTTCCACGGCTAAATAATCATGCAATATTTTATATATACCGGTGGAACTAATGTCTAGAGTTGCCTCAATCTCACAATATATTGCATGACGATTTTGCTTTATTAGTTTTTGCACGGTATCAATGTTTTCTGGCATAACTGATTTTGGATGACCTTCACGAACTTCTTCATTGAGCAAACGGCGGCCATGATTAAATTCGTTATACCAACGTTTCATAGTGTCAAAGGATGGAGCTTCGTTGGCAAATGTGGAAGACAGTTTATCGATGGATTCTTGTCTTGATAATCCACGTCGAAAACCTTAATAAATAATTGCACGATCATGTTCACGAGTTAATTCAATTTTTTGTTGAAACACGATTTTCAAGTTAATATAAACAAATGGCACTCTATTGACAAAGTGTTTGAAGTAGATAATGGTCAACAATGTCAAAGTTTCTACTGGAAAACTCAGATGGCACCTACAACATTCAGGGTTGCCAAGGCTCAAAATATAAATAGTGCACACTTAACTGCCATTAAATCAACTATTCAAGAATTTTGGATGATAATCTTCACATCTGTCAGAAAATCTAAGTTGGCAACCCTGAAGTTTTATAATTCTATGGCACTAGATGGCATAATTTTCTCACTTCAATTAATATATCTATGTAAAATCGCTTCTTTTACTTTCGACTTCCCTCACCACGAAATAATTTCTCCTAAAATGTGCTAATGGAATTAGATTTAATACATTTTACTCGCACGGGAAGACTGGATCATAAGAATGGTAGAAAATATTTAGACGCAAGATTTCCAAATAAAAGACAGATATTTCACTAATCCAGATTGTCAGAAACTACACATATATGTGTGATCTATCTATTTCGCGCAACCAAATGTCGGTTTCTATTACCCAAAACAGGAAATAAATATTGTGTCTTTGTGGGTTCATAAAATTAAAAGTCTAGTTTGCAGCAATTCAAAATGCTCTTTATTTCAAGAAGAAACACACTTTGTACAGCCCTACCAACAGCAGAATTACGTAACATACACAAACGCAACCTTCAAGGTCGTCTGCCACACGTCCACACTCAGCTCACAACTGCGGTACAGTTCAAATGTCCACATGACTCACACTGCACAAAAACTGCCTGTCCGACTAGCCGCGGCGCTTTTATACCTCTACCATTATTTCGAGAAATCTGTCGACGCTTCACGGCCTTTAACGAGGCAGCGAGAGAACGAGAGAGCTATCCAGACTATCTCCGTCTCTTTCTCTCTCGGCAAGGTTCAGCACTAGCACGCGCATGGGCGTGGCTTGGGACGTTTTCTGTTTCTTTCTTTCCCCGCTTCTCTCTCTCTCTCTCTCTCTCTCTCTCTCTCTCTCTCTCTCTCTCTCTCTCTCTCTCTCTCTCTCTCTCTCTCTCTCGGCATTCGCCTATGCGCGGCAGCCATTAGCAAAACAATGCCTGGCCTCTCTAGAGATATATGTCAGTTCTGTCCCTAACGGGAGTAATGTTAACTACCAGCAAATGCAATTAAACATATGGTTAGTATTCCAGGAAGTGTTAGCTAACGAACCAGTGCAATTAAAATGATTGAACTATTATTACCAAACTGCCAACTGCCTCACCAGAGGTACATGTTAAATCGTATCATTTTTGTTCGCCAAATAAACATTTGTTGTGAGTATATGGAATACTTGTGTATCTTTTATCTTCTTCCAGTCGCCAGAGACTTTTGTCTTAGAATCTCTAGTTGCTCATGCGTCAATTAAGAGCATGCATCGCCAATTACAATAGGGTTTAACAAGCAGCAAAGAATTTGTTTGTTGTAACTGTAAAAATATCCCTTATCTGCCCCATGTTGGGGAACTTTTCAATAACGGATGGGACCCATAAATTTAACTCACAAACATTGGACAACGTGCAGTAGAATAAATGACAAGAAGTCGTTAACATTTTTGAAACTGCAGTACGTAAGATGCAACGATTTAAATATTACAACACCAGCTTTGCAGCAAATAGGGAACACTTTCAACACTGACTTTGAAAACGATAGGCGCGTGTTTTGTATATAATTCACCGGCAGAGTACCTCTGAAGTTATATGCACTTTAGCTAGGCATTTACGCTTGCAGACTACGCCCTTAACGAAAGGGAAATAAAATATATACAGCCTGTGTGTGAGCACGCGTGCTAACTCCTTGTTCACTAGGAGTTACTGGTTTACTTGGGTGTAATGCAAGGATTTGTTTTTTCTTCAGGGCACGCGGGAGGAATGGACTTCTGTTCTATATGTGACATGCGGTTTCTATTTCGTGGGAGCTGTGACGTACTTAATTTTCGGAAGCAGTGAACTACAACCTTGGGCTGAAACAGGAATCGCCAGCGTGGAAATGAATAAGCTCAACACGTAATCATGGTAAGTACTTATCACACTGTACATTGACTGAAGTACTAATGTTAGTTCCTGAAAGAAGTTATCCACATCTCTCATTCTCACACTTTGAACCGCAATTTCCTTCTTTCCTATATTATTAAATACACAGGAATTCTTAAGCAGTTGGTTCAAGTTATGCGCATTCAGGCCGTTGCACTATAAAGAACGCATAACAAGAGAGCCAATGCCGAATGGCATGGCCAGGTGGTGAGGTCTACAACCCACATTAAGGTGATCTCGGTTCCAGATCTGTAGACCTACCAATCGTGGTGTTTCTTTTTTGTGATTTCCCTCAGTCGCCAAGGTAAATTCTTGTAGAAATGAGATTTGATAGTAATGGCGAAAGTACTGCCATCTATCCGCAGATAGTGAAAGCAGGGTAAACTGGACTGCACCTAATGTAATCTGCCCCGCAAGTTTAGAAGCATAGTTGCAGTTTCTTAACACTAAGACGTCTGTGGACATGTAACGAAGCCCAATGTTGCAAATGGATGAGCCCTGGAAAGCTGTCAGACACACATTGATTCATGAGATATCTCCTGACAGGCGTGGTACTATGACAACATAGGTAAAGTGACTAAGATAGAGAAAACAAAGTAAGAAAATAACAAAAGAAATGGTCCAACTTTCAGCGACATATTGCCTGAATTCTGTCTCCAAGCGCCAAAAAATATAGGATGTTTGCTATCTGCGACCTCCCTGTGTATTCTCTAAAGGCAATTGAACTTTATTTCCTTCTGTTCTGACTTTAGTGCCCAGAAATTGTTATGCCTCGTTATTAACGCAAGTCGTCTTCCTGGGTTCCAAGTATTTGAACTTCTTAGCCCGTTGTCTCCAACTGGTCAGTCCATCATTTGTTGGGTCTTTCTAATTTTTCTTCATCCTTGTGGTCCATGTCATAGATGCTTCTTTCTTGAAGCAATTTATATGTAATAGCACTTATTACTTCTAAATTTCTTCAAATGCGCTTTCTTATGCGCTTAATGTTCCCTAAAATGTTAACTAAGTTAAATTATTTCCATGGACTTCCCAAAAATTATTTTTAAAAATGTTGAGGTTTATGCGTTCTATATTCCCAACTCTGTCAGCGTTTAGAGGAAATTATATTTCACCCAAAGTTCGATTTGAAGATAACACCATAAACTTATGTTCTGAAGTTCACTTAATCCAAAATAGTTTTTCAAAACGAATCATTGAAGCAGAATAACTAAACAATTAAGATAAATAGAAAACTAGTAATGAAATGACATGAAGCCTTAAAAATTAACACGTTCACAAACTAATATTGATTTTGAACAAACGTTATATATGGAAAAGTTATATAAAAAGTTGTATATGAAATAATATGAACTTGCAAATCCTTCATAGAGCGATCCACTTTTTAAAGATTTTACAATCGCTTCAATGATTGTAAAATAAGCCTCGACAAGTCTCTTTATATCTATAAGGAAAACTGTAATTAAATCATTTCTGCAAACGTTTCTCTCGAATATACGAAGTCGATGAAACAAATGTGCTTTTTGAAAATTGGATGGATGTAAGATATCAACACAGCCTGTTACAATGCGTATCAAACCACACGACTATAAAGTGAAGAGGTGCGATGCTAAAACAATGCTCTAACACAAATATTTAGCTAAGGGCAGAGTTGTTTTTGGCAATTCGCGTTGAGTGCCAACATATTGCACATTAAACCGTCTTTGTTTGCAAACACCCTGCACAATAGGGGTATTGTGTTGCGGCGGTGTTTGTTTTAAGTGGACGGCTGGACCGCTGCCAACTGTGGCCCAGAAAAGGGGTTCGTTTAGAAGAAACAAACACACCAGATTGATTCATGTTACAAACAATGTCAGTCTGTGTAAGTAACCTTTCGCCAGAAATATCGTCCATCCCGGAACTTTTGTTGTTTATTATCTTTGGTACCTCGTAAAAGGTGATCGACTTTGGACATTCGCTAGTAGTTTTCAAGAGGAGCCTTCAAATTTTTGCGGAGTTCTAAGACGTAACTGTCCAACATTTGACCAGAAACACCAAATGGTACTTATGGAGTTGAAAATCTGAATATAGAGATAATTCCTTTAAACATACATTCACTTAGGAAAACACCAAATACTTTATTTCAATGCACAAACGCGTCGTAAAACTTAAAAACACCAACAAAATTAATATTTTCTCTGTAGTATTAAGTGCAATACAATTTGTTTTAAATTTTATTCTCTTCAGAGTATCCATCCTTTGCCCTCAGAAGCGCTGCACAAACTCTTGGCATTCTGGAAATAATATTGTGTAGTGTTTTTGCAGATATTGCAGTTCAACACATTTGTAAATTATTCCAAAGATTTTCAACATTAAATTACCTAGTTTTATCACTTCCCTGTCAAGTTCGTCCTATAAGAATTCAGTGGGATTTAAATCAGATGACTGACTTGACCAAATCATATTTTACAGCTACCCATTTTGTTATTTTCTATTGACGTACCTTCTGCAAAATTTAGAACTTTATTTCAGATCATTGTCCTGCTGCAGAATAAACTCAAGACCAATAAACCTCTTGCCAGGCATATAGACATTTATATCAATATCATGTCATATCCTTCCTTATTTAATATTTCATTTATTCTCACTAGATCAGCAACTTTATCACCTGTTAAATATCTTCCACCCCGTAACCGACCCTCCACAATGCTTCACCGTTGGCATCACACATTGACCCTTCATACATTCTCCACAAAGTCAACGAACAAACCTTACAATGGCCTTCAAAAGTTGAAACTGAGACTGGTCCGCGAATGACACCTTGGACCATAGCTGCACGCTCCAATTTTTGTGTTGCTATGTTGAAATCTTTTAGCCTTATTTTGTTTTGAGTAATAAAGTTGTTTTGGTTGCTATGCACCCATTAACCCTTGTTCACGAAGGCGACGTTGCATGATTAAGACGGAGATTGGAGCTGTTCGCATGCTATTTATTAACTTCCTCGCGAATTTCAGGTTACTCTGTACAGATATGAACTTATCTTCCTTGTATGAAGTTACTGGGGTCTTGCAGATCGTGAAAGACTTGCATTGGCATCAGTTTATTTGAACCACTGCGATATAAACACCACTGTAGATTGGGCTATGCCTACTTTTCTTGCTATTGTCCTACTAGAATAGCCTTCTAGATGCAGAGCTACAATAACAGCACGTTTTTCAATTCCAATTTCCTTCTTTCATGCTATTAGGAGGTATTATTCGACAGAGTGTTGTGGCGTATCGACCTTCAGGTGACCAGCGCTGCTATCGTTCCTTATCGGGTCTTATTTGATCGATTAGAAGAGTGAAATATTAGTAAGTTGACGTACAGTAAGTTACAAAACACAAATAGAGTGATTGGAAGCTGCGTGTGTCTATATGATATGTTTTTTCGGGCCTACCGATGTATGACATATCGCTGTCTAGAACACATGACTATATCTGAACAGAGTGTACATTCCACAGGACTCGCCGTGTATGTGCGAGAAGCTGAGGTAAACATCTCTGTGTTGCGAATTTTTGTCGATACGCTTTCTCGCTTTGCCATGTAGTAATATGGTACACGAACACACTGCTAGATATGTACAATGTACTTATAAACCAATATTATTCAAATTATAATCTTGTTGTTCCCTCATGGATTAGCCATTAGCCTGTTCCAGTCTCATATTTCTTGAATCCATCTTTTTCTGGTGACGTCCTATTAGTCTTCGTTCTCTAAGTCTATAATTAGTTTGTTTTGGTATTTTTTCTTCTGTCATTCGATGGAGGTGTTTCAATCCATTTGTTTCTCATCTTTATATTTCCTCTATTAATGGTTGCACCCTCAATTCTTCTCTAATCGCTCCATTTCTAATATGGTTTTCTCTCCTAGATCCCTTAACTGATCTTAAGTATTTTATCTTAGCCACTTTTATCTTATTCTTCTGCTTTTTCCTTACAGTCCATGCCTCAATTCCTTAAGTCAGCACTGGTATTGCCATTGTTTTATAAAATCCTATATGGGTTTCTTTTCTTATTTTATTCTTAAGAGTTATCTTAGTTGTTCCATTAATTGCTTGGCACTTTTTTACTTTATTTCTTATATCTTGGTCTTATATCTCGTAGATATATCGCAGTTAATATATTGAAAACGTGACACATATACTACAATTTTTGTTTTTGTTGGATATCTTCCTTGGAATATCATTACTTTTGTTTTTGTCTTTGGTAAAATCATAATTATAATTATAGCCACAGGGTGTGACAGCCCATATGCCAACCCGACTGCTGGCCTCACGCTCACATACGCATCATCCAACCGATACGGGGAGGAGATGTGGTCAGCATCTCGGCACCCTCAGTCGGGAAGTTGGCTTTCTTGACCAGGGCCGCTTATCTATCACTTTCCTCGAGATACTGAGTTGGCACCGGTCCTATACCGGGGACTTAAAATGCGCATCCCCAGGTGTAGGATCGAACCCTGGCCGCATTCCGTGGCAGGGAACCAAAGCATGATGCCTTAGCCTACTACGCCACGGCGCAAGTCTAACTTATTTGTTGCTTACCCCAAAAAGCCAGTATCTTTGTTTTTGTTTTATAAATATTAAAATCATCGTTATTATTAAGCTTAATTCATATATAGCACTTTTTTGAATCACCTTCACTTTCTTGTATTAATACTACAGCGTCTGCACATAATACAGCTTTTATCTCTAATTGATCGTATCCTAATTGTAATGAAAATAATTTGAACATGGATTTTAATAAAATATCGGAGCCATTTTTTGAGAAAATTAAATTTTAGTAATATAATCTTTTTAAGGGATAGTCTGGGGTGGAGGAATTTTCTTGAAAACCTTGTCGCGCCCTAGAAATATTCTAAAACTTGAATACCACATCAATGCTTTTTGTATTCAGTAGATCTCCAAATTATATTCCACCGAAATCTCGGTGGTGGCATAGAAGGTATCTTTTCTATCTGTTATGACACCTATCTTGTAAGAGACAACGTTATAAACGCCTCGAACCACTTCGTAGGTTTTTCTACATTGTTCGAATACAATCTTAGGTATCGCTCTTGAGTTGTTAAATTCTTTCTCAACACTCTTTACCTTAGTACCGGATGTAAGTGGAATAAAAACTCAGTTTTATCTATTTCCCAATGAGAGATGGCTTAGTGAATAAAGTACGAGATCCGTTCTTGGGATGCTTCGCCGTTTCCGAGTTGGAAGTAATAACAGTAAAACTGGCCAAAGCGAGAAGCGAATTCCTTGTAAATGTTTCACGACTGATGTTTTATTTATCTGCAATGGAACAGCAACGCTCTTCACTTATTCACAGCATCGGACTGCAGTCCATCCTGTAATATATATGTATAGGGCTGTTCAAAAGTCAGGAACCTTTACACCTCTCTTATACTGATTGGAACTGAAAGAAGAAACATGAATACTAGTTTTATTGCCTAAACTTTGTAGCACGATATTACGGAGATTGCATTTGGGAGATACCAGCCCTCCAGTCACTTTTCGTAGCTCTCCCGGTTAGTAGACAAATGCTAAGGTGGTTCCCTTTCTACTCGAGAACTGCTCATCATCTTCGGAGACTCCAGCGCTTAGAGTTTTGTTTTAAAAACATGTCCCTCCAAAAATGTGCACTGGTTAATTAAGAAGAATTCTGTAAACATGGCACAAAAGGGGAAATGGTTTCGTTTCATGGGAAGTTAATCACCTCTGGTTTTAGCGATTCCATACAGTCTTATATCACGTGATTTGAGATTCCTCATGCTGGTCATTGAAGTTAAAAATAAAGTACTTATTGGAAAGGTAGAGTCAGTCTGAAAAATTCAATGCCATAGCCGGAATTTGAACCACGAAACTTCTAATTTCCGTCCGTCTGCTCTTAACCCTTGAGCTACCATGGCCAACATGCCAGCATGACATACTTTGGCCTACATGTAGTATGTATGAAATAACATACATAATGACATTTTACTTTAAATGTATAGGCCGATCATAATGTAAAGAAACCCATGATGTTCTGACATTTTCTGTGCTGTTATGCAGCCTTTGTGTCACCGAAACTGAAGAGAAACCCCATATGTACAAAGGATATGGACATTCTCAGAATTTTAATTTACCAGCACTGTTTCAAACAGAGAGGATTATAATCGGGCTCCTACTCTTTGATTCAATTGATTGTAATTGTTGATAAAATGTCAGACAATGGTGATATTAGTGCGGAATGTGAGGAAGAACGCACACTCCATCTGGCTGAACCATTTGTAATTCCACCAAACCGTATGAGTCAGGCTTATCAAGATAATGTGCTTATAAATGAGAAGAAAATGCAAGATCTAAGACGATTTGTGCCATTATAGATGAAATCATTCATAGCTTCTACAGAGACATATACAATTGACCAACATGTGTCAAAGAATGAACCTTGTGTAGCATATAATGCCAAAGAGTTCTCTTTGGCACAATTTGTTTCATTTTGGTCCTTGTCAGCTATATAGTGTGGGTTAAGTAATAATTTATGCATATTTATTACAAAATATTGAGAAACCCCACACGTTCACTAAGTAAATGTTAGCATAATTTCAAGAAAATAGATCAAGAATGTCTGCAGTGCAATGGCATGCTTCCCTCTACATTCATTTCAACGAAAAATGAGAACAAAAACTGGCTTTAAGCATAATGTTAAGACTTGGAATGTGTGTGTGTGTGTGTGTGTGTGTGTGTGTGTGTGTGTGTGTGTGTGTGTGTGTGTGTGTGTGTGTGTGTGTGTGTCTGTGTCTGTGTGTGTGTGTTGTATCTCCTGAAAAATGTAGTGTTTTGGACATACGGGGCTTCTCAATATTCCGATCGAATTCATTTCCATCAAACTATTTATTGTTTTCACACCCTCAATACATTTTAGACCCTTCCTTTTCACCTAGACACCATCCTTTCCGCTCATGAATAGAAACCCTAACTACTTTAAGTAAAAACAAAAAATTAAAAAAAGTGTAGCTCAGAGGTAAAAAACTGGGGGAAACGTTAAAAAATAGCAAAATAGTAAAAAATAAAAAAAATGGCCTTACATGTACTTTTAAAGCGAATTTAAAAAATATATATCACCATCTGACTTCGGGTTGAAGGTCTAAAAGTGAAATGTGCTGTGTTTAACGCCCGCTTTTACTACATACGGCACCGCAGGCGGTGACACTGATGATACATGAGATGGTGATGTAGCACCGGTGGAATGAGTTGGCGGGGGAAACCGGAGGTCCCGGAGAAAACCCGCCCCAGCGCCGTGTTGTCCACCACAAATCTCACTTTGCGGTCGCCTGGGATCGAACCCTTGCCGCCTTGGTGAGAGCCAAGCAGTCTAAAAACTGAGCCACGGCGCGGCCCTTGAAGGTCCAGGCATGGCGTATTGTCACTGAGCAGTGGAGGAGTGTTTTGTGAAGGTTTCTCCCTGGCACCTTTTTTTAACTTGGTCCTTCAAAATTAAGTCAAATCGGACGATGAAGTGGGTGAAATAATGCTCAAATAAGCCCAGAGTCCATAGATATTATAGTTACATGACGTTCATCTTTCAGGGGAAACACTGGAAAGAACATTATCCAGATCACCCACTCCAACCGAGATTCGAACTCGGTGACCTCTTGAACGTGAGGCAAACACGCTACCGAGGTAGCTGTCATCGGCCAGACTGCCCACAGACCCCTCTAACAGTGTTCATTGAGAAATACTCCCCTTAAGGAGACTCCCCGGGGTCCAGAATTTATGGGCAGGTTTGAGCCGCGGTGGATACATGTAATCTGAAAACGTTATTGACCCCATTCATACCTGCGCACCCGTACCCAAATATCACTTATATCCTTTCCTCTTAGAGGTGGTGTTTGAAACATAAATGGTTAACTGCCTTACATACCTCTGTTCGGGAGCTTCTTCTTGAGGTGTACCTTTTACAACACATTTTTCCATTGTAAAATATGTAGTAAATGTGAAGTGATTATAGTTAAAAATGCACATCTTCACATTACATACCTAACACCAGTTAAAGTTAAAAAGGATTGCTACTGGTGTCCCCCCCCCCTAAAAAAAGATCTTGATTTCCCTCACAGTGTTGAAACTCGAACCATTTTGGGCTTGTTTCCACCGGATGTCGCATATACGCCAGGCTTCCTGCGCCATCGTTTCCGAATGTTGAAAGACTTTAGAACAACGTATTTTTCTCTTCCTCTACCACGTGCATGTGTAGTGGATAGAGTAGTTATCGTATTCCAATAAAAAATCGTTATCCAGATTTATCAATAGTGCGTGTTTTGTGGACGCTGAATAAAATAGATATTTTAAAGAGTCATGCGATAGCAGCTCCTCTATATAAAATGTTTCAAAATTTTTGATTTTCTCAAAAGTGCCTCTAACGTTTTGATTAAATTACAATCTATTAAGAAATTTTCTAAAAAACGGAAGGGATACTTCGATTTTTCTGAAAATAGCCTCTGGCTTATTATTGGTTTGAATTTTCTTATACGCCTACTTTTCATAAATATGAAGTCAGAATTCTTTTATGCTCTGACCATGCAGAGAGAGTAAAATCTCATTTATATAAAGCAGATATAAGCGTTTTTAAAAATATTTTGTAAAAAAGTGAACAGGGAATATGACTGCACTTGTTAGATTTTTTAATATGATATATGACAGGTGCATACTCAGGCGTCCATTGTAATGCATAACCTATCTTTATTGTTTTTGCAAACAATGTATTCTACGCATTTATTATTATTATTATTATTATTATTATTATTATTATTATTATTATTATTATTATTATTATTATTATTATTATTATTATTATTATTATTATTATTATTATTATTATTATTATTATTATTATTATTATTATTATTATTATTATTATTATTATTATTATTATTATTATTATTATTATTATTATTATTATTATTATTATTATTATTATTATTATTATTATTATTATTATTATTATTATTATTATTATTATTATTATTATTATTATTATTATTATTATTATTATTATTATTATTATTATTATTATTATTATTATTATTATTATTATTATTATTATTATTATTATTATTATTATTATTATTATTATTATTATTATTATTATTATTATTATTATTATTATTATTATTATTATTATTATTATTATTATTATTACACCAAATACAGGCTTTGTCATGTCTTCACTTTGATATGGAATTATTAACGGGCTATATTGGGCTATATTGGGAATGAATAATGTTAATAGGTTAATTAATATCAATGCATAATGTGATTTTGTGGGTGGGTAGAGTTAAATGTATAGTTTGCAGAAATTCAAAATGCTCTTTATTTCCGCAGAAAGTCGTTCTGTACAGCCCTGACAGTAGCAGGATGACGTAACAAACACCAACATAGTCTCTCGTTGATTCACCACACGTAAACAAACAAAAGAATTCACTTTCAAATCACTACACGTTTATCAGTTCTCAACTTGCAACTCGGTCCAGTTCAAATGGCTACACACAATAGACAGCTCACTAGCGACTACTCTCTGCTGCCTCCCTGCTTATTTATAACCGAACGGTCCTTTCTCGAAAGTTACCGAACTAAAACCGTTAGCTTATGGTTCAGATCCTAGAAATTCAGGAGTCCGGCACTTAGAGAAAATTTTAAAAGCTACAGAGGAAATGAAATACTCCAAATTTCAGGCACATAAAAACAGTCACGTTTCAGTTTAAAAATTAGCAGTTTAAGAGTTGACAATATGTGTGGAAATAGATATTACTTTACGTAGCACTTCCAAGAGGAGGAGATCTCTTTTAACATTTCTAAGAAATACCAAAATCCTAGAATATAGTTTATATTTTTGATTTAGTTTATTGAATGAAGTTTCATTTTCAAAAGTGAGTGCTTCGAATCACTATGAGTAGAAGAGAAAATATTTATGAAGAAAATCAACTTACGACAAATGTTAAACGCAGTAACAGCATGTAAACAGATCAGTAAAGAAAGTTCAACTCTGCTAGAAAAGTATCACTTGTGTTTGCGGTGACAATATAATGGGATGAATGCATGAAGTAAGTGAAATAGCTTAGTTTAAACTGTAAATATTTATTGACAAACTACAGTCTAATTATTCGTTATCCTTTAGCGAAATATGTAAGTTCACCAAACGTTTATCTGTGTGAAGAGCCATTTTGCGTAAGAATAGGTTTATAGAAGAGCGGATAGAGAGACTTATATTTGATATTTATTTGTACAGTTTCCATTATGACTTTAACATCAAACATGCACTATTATACATCCTGTACAAATACAAAAAAAATCTGACCCTAATATTTATTCGCTGACTCAGGTTCGCTGGTCATAAACCTTTGGTTTTCCTGAGCATCTTGTTGTCATTTCTTCTTCACTTCTTTTACCCTAATCCACTTTATAATAATTGTCCTATACATCTATTTTTCTTTTCGCCCATTCTCGTTCCTCCATTGAGGATGTGGAGCAGGTAGATCCTGTCCTCAGTGCCCAAATGTCAGTGAGGAAAAGGCAGGAAAACCCTGCTGAAAGTGCTAGCCCAGGCCCAAAGAAAAGGAACAAATTGATTCGACCACCACTGGGCAGGTAGCCTTTTACATGGCAAGTTGATCTAGAAAGGAGTAAATTTTATTCTTTTTGGTATTTTATTGGTAATTACAGCTTTTTATTTATTTTTTTACCCATTTTGGCTTATTTATTAAATTGTCATTTTTTATCTGTTTTTTTAAATTTTGAGTAATTAATATCTGGCTATTGCCATGAATTAGTTTTTGTAAGGGCGCTGATGTTGAGCACCCTTTTATACAAATCATCAACATCATCATCATCATCATCATCATCATCATTATCATTATCATCACCCATCCTCGCTAGCATGCGTAATGCCACTTACCTCTTTGTTCACACTCTCCCATTTCTTATTCCACATGTTTCTCCTGCAATTTGTTAACTCCTTACATTTTATCAGGTAATGAACAGTACTCTCTTCATCTCTACAAAATTCACATATCCCTACCTCATTACTTCTCAATCTTTTTAGCTATATTATTCCTGCGCTCATCCATGCTATGCCTTCTCTTCCAATTTGGTCACATTGATCTGTATATTTTTCCCTACTCCATTGTCTTTAATTGCTTATAAAATTTCAAAGATTTCTTTTCTTCTATACTTTCCCATATCTCTTGCCTATCTATGTCTTGTACTCTGGTTCTCACTTTTTTCCAAACACCGCTGTGATTTGACTCCTCTGCTCTCTATAAATCCCACATGCCTATCTTCGATACCATCTTTCCAATTCCGACCACCAACTATTTGTGTTCTTAATACTTATCTGTTGCTTCATGCACAGATTCAGTAATTTCCCTCTTTGCCCTTTAATACACTTATACCAGAATTTCAGGATTATGAGAAAGTTATATAGTGTAACAAGGTTTTATTACATGAAATACCTGTGTAATATTAAGGGAGAGATCCACTAGCCTGTCAAACCTCTAAGCGGATGTTTATATGGGATTCTAGGTATTGGTCTCGAGAGAAAGCGAATATCCGGGACCTACAATGTTCACAGTGAAGTTGAAAATGTGCTGCAATAATTTTGTATGAAAGAATGTGCAACGTTTTGAAGTTCTACAGAACTGATAGCTTTTAGGTGATCAATACAATAAAGATTGAAAGGGTAGAGCCAGAATGAAAAATTCAATGCCATAGCCGGGATTTGAACCAAGGATCTTCTGGTTTCCGTCCAGCCGCTCTAACCATTTGAGCTACTATGGCCAACGTGCCAACATGCCATTAAATTCTCCAACTGACTCGTGTTTCTCCCGGTAAACCACTAGGAGTTCTCATAAACACATGCGACAACTATCTTAATGACGACTTACTATGCTGTAAGTACCTTAAGGCCCAGGCTTTATAGTTCGGACCACTATTAGGTACAATTAATGGAAATTAATTGTTCTTTCACACTACCCGTGTGTAGGACGCACAATAAAGGGGTAGAGAACTCCTATGAGAAGTCCTAGTGGTTTACCGGGAGAAACACGAGTCAGTTGGAGAATTTAATGGCATGTTGGCACGTTGGCCATAGTAGCTCAAATGGTTAGAGCGGCTGGACGGAAACCATAAGATCTGTGGTTCAAATCCCGGCTATGGCAGTGAATTTTTCATTCTGGCTCTACCCTTTCATAGTGCGTCCTACACGCGGCTAGTGTGAAAGAACAATTAATTTCCACAATAAAGATTGTTCGTGCATATTCCTAATGTTCCCGTATTGTAACTACACATTACTGAACTTTTAAGAGTGCGCGCCGACCACCGACTGTAACATATAGCCGAACCAGCAAACTATGCCAGGTCATCCCGTGTCGCCGTTTCCAACAACCCTGTCGAGAGATGAACAGGGAACAGCTGCATAAAGCGCCGCCGGTTGTGCACCCGAAACGCAAGACCCGCATCAGCAAACTTTTATAACTCAAGTGCTGTATTTTATGATGACCTTTTGTTATTTATATTTTAAAGCGAAACAAGGCACAATACATTTATGTCATGTGACATAATTTGATTTTCTCCGTGACTGATTCACTAAAGCATAAACACACTGCCTGAGGTGGGTATGTAACCGGTTGTGTATAGGGGAGCTGATCCCTTATTAATTGCTTACATTCCGGGAGTGATCCTTAATCAGAACGCTGTGGTAGCAGAGAATTTCATGCTTCGTCAGATACTCATGGGCCAGAATCAATCGATATGCACACAAGAGTTGAATAGCACCACTTCTGAAGCACATGCCAACCCACTCCTTCATATCTATATGGTGCCCCAGATATCTCTTTGGCTCACATTCTCGTGGTCCCACTTGCTGGAGAAGTTTTGTAGTTTATGCCAAGCTCACTATTGCATGTACATTAGCAGAAATACTGCCAATGTTCTGTCCAGAGAGAGGGGGGGGGGGAGACAGAGACTTAGAGAAAAGGAATGATGATACAGAAGGCAATGAAATTGATGATACAGAATGCAATCACGCAGTTACACTCGTCTGTCGACAATCTGTACCTTGACTGCATGTAAACACAGACACCAGCAAACCATTAACTACAAAAGAGTACCTTCCTATTGATCCAGATGGCCCCAGAGCTATAATTCTCCAAAGATACTCAGATCGGGATGACTAGGGCAGTAGCTTGGTAGATAGGGGTCAGAGGATTGATACACTTATTCAAATACTCCTGGAATCTAACATTTAGCAGTCGATGGACATTAAAAATGAAAAGGAAAGGTACTCCATCAGTATGAAGTGCACATTTTGTCTCGTTTAAGTCACGCCAAAAATAACAGATAGAGTATTCTACCAAAAATAAACATAGCAAGTGTGTCCGTTAAACTTGGGTAGAAGATAACGAGGCTCTAACAGTCACTAACAGTGTCTCCCAAGGACAGAGACAAAATCTTTATTGCTGAATATTCACTTGTCCACAGAAAACTTTAATCTGATTACATTAAAACTATGTCTCTTCCATGTAGACCAAGTTGCATTATAGTCCTAGTTCACTCTTTGTTCAATAAACGATTTGCAGAAGTGAGACCGTGCAGAAAAATCAGCTCTGATATTGTCTACACGGTATGGATACAACAGGTTCTCATGTGACAATCTCCAGGCAGTCATGTTTCAACATTATTTGTTGCAGACACTAGTGTGTCTTCGTGAACTGATTTAAAAACTGCCTCCAGCTGAGATTCCTTCTAGATCTTATCCAGTTGTGAGAGTATATGTACCACGCTTCCTAAAACGACAGTCAATTGTTTCAAATGTCTTCCTGTCGGACACTTGTTCTAAAACTCTCCTGATACAAAGGTGGATTGACCCAACCGAAGCTGTATGTGATTAATACATCAAATGATCACCAGTAAATTCTTCCATTGCGATCTAGCAGAAACCAAGTTCATGACGAACACTAAAACAACTGTTGATACATGTAAGGCATAAAGTGAGCCTATATTACCTTCTTGAAATGGAATATAAAACTGGCGGTGAATCTAATATTTACAACTTAATCAGACATTACCAAGAGAGCCTTTTTGAACATATCATGTACGAAAGAGATTCATGTGGTATGCTTGTATAACTCTGTTGTTAGATGTTTCATATGATTAGTACAGTACCTGCTAGCAAATGAATTGGAAACAAAGAGTTTCTGCACCCTTGTCCATGAAGGTAAGTATTCCTTTATTATACGTGAGGAGGAGTATGTCCCGAAGTTTGGCCTACCTTATGGTTTCTTTCTGTATAGATTAATTGTACATTGAAAGGAGAAATCTCGTGACCTAGGTCTGAAACCCTCCAAAGGGAAAACCTGAAGAGAAGGAATCACAGATAGGACTCGAGATACGCTCCGGAAGCTCCTAGCGTTGTAAGGCCTGAAGACCCATCCCAAGTCAGCTGAAGCTGACTGGAGAGGGCAATGATCACCCCTTGACCAAT
This sequence comes from Mantis religiosa, assembly GCA_030765055.1. Lineage (NCBI taxonomy): Eukaryota > Metazoa > Arthropoda > Insecta > Mantodea > Mantidae > Mantis > Mantis religiosa. Next base: position 71,555,472 of record CM060959.1, read on the forward strand.
AGCGTCCATGGGAACGCTTTCAACAAGCATCCGCACTCCGAGGCCCTGAACATCACCACCCGACTGGGAAACTTGGAGGATGCTCTCACCGCCGCCAACACACACCAAGCAGCCGCCAGTGAAGCTCTTCAAAGACAATCAACGCGACTTGATGACTTCGCTTCACAGCACGACCTACTTACTGACATACGCACGGACTTACAAAAGACTTGGACTACAGCAGAAACCACCACTACTACACTTCAAAAGTGGCAAAAACACTGGACACCGCTAGTCAAAATTTCCAGGACTTCCTCTTGACACTATCTCAGCTCGAGTACAACACCCGCAAGACCAAGGAGGCACAACAAGGGCGCGCCGCTCAAAGTGTGCACCATATTGGAATACTGCAGCACACAACAGAACAGAATCACAACGAACTCGCAGCACTTCTCGGGCAGCAGAACCTGCTTAGCCCGACCACGCAACCCCGCCCACGCCGCCGATAGGCCCACAGTTACCTAGAGCCGTCCCAAGCACTCCTGGTGCACAGACAGATATAACCTTATGCTTTAAATAAATGCTTAGCTTCCTTCTTTCCACTCCTTTCACTCCTCACTATCTTACACCTTGAGCCTCTGTGATATGGTCAGGGCCTAGTGTCATGTCCATAGCCAGATGACTCACTTTTCCTGCGCCCCTCCTTACGCGCAGTTCAGCAGCTACCGACACTTACGGAGGTGCGACAGCGGTACTTCACTATCTCTTTTACGCCTTCTTGTTACTCTTCCTTTCCCTCCTACTGTCCTCTTTCCTTCCTTGTTTAAAAAAAAAACAAACAAACAAAAAACACTCGGTCAGTCTTAGCATGGGTCTTGTGGCGGACACATCTCTCTTGGAAGGAATGAGTTTTTGTATAATGTGTATATAGCGGTGCAAGTGTGTAAGGAGAAGCTCAATGATGGTATAGTACTGACGACTGTAACATAAGTACAGTGCTGTGTTTTATTAAATAAGTACCGTGTGAAGTTCTGTATGTTTTCTTTGATTTTGTAATGTATAACCTCTCACTAGCCAAGCATATCCCCTGTTAAGTCTGGCTACAGGTGGGTTCTGAGAGCATCCCATCCCCATACCATGACAATATCTTATCACAGTGTTAAACTCAGTATATTATGTCTTTTTATAAAATTACTAAAACTGCATCGTTACACTTTAAGATTCTGCAGATATGTAGATCGGCACCAAAGAAAACACGTCTTAACACGTCGATGATCTTATGCAGAATGACGCCAAATTATCTACATATTCTCGAATCTCTGCTCATGAGGCTTCTAGAAAATCTAAATTACTTCTATCCTCTTGGTCCACGTCACAACATTACGTAATCACATTATTATAATAACCAATGGGAATATTATATGTAAGTTGTGTCATTCTGTGGCCTACGCAGTTTTACATTCTATTTTATACAAATCACATTTTATAGAACAATCCAGAACAAATTCCCAAATATATGAAAAAATATTAAATAACCGCTACATCCTTATTGATTTGAATTTCCAAAAATTATACCTTTAAATGGAAGACCTTACTCTTTCTTTCTTTCTTTCTTTCTTTCTTTCTTTCTTTCTTTCTTTCTTTCTTTCTTTCTTTCTTTCTTTCTTTCTTTTCTTTCTTTCTTTCTTTCTTTCTTTCTTTCTTTCTTTCTTTCTTTCTTTCTTTCTTTCTTTCTTTCTTTCTTTCTTTCTTTCTTTCTTTCTTTCTTTCTTTCTTTCTTTCTTTCTTTCTTTCTTTCTTTCTTTTCTTTCTTTCTTTCTTTCTTTCTTTCTTTCTTTCTTTCTTTCTTTCTTTCTTTCTTTCTTTCTTTCTTTCTTTCTTTCTTTCTTTCTTTCTTTCTTTCTTTCTTTCTTTCTTTCTTTCTTTCTTTCTTTCTTTCTTTCTTTCTTTCTTTCTTTCTTTCTTTCTTTCTTTCTTTCTTTCTTTCTTTCTTTCTTTCTTTCTTTCTTTCTTTCTTTCTTTCTTTCTTTCTTTCTTTCTTTCTTTCTTTCTTTCTTTCTTTCTTTCTTTCTTTCTTTCTTTCTTTCTTTCTTTCTTTCTTTCTTTCTTTCTTTCTTTCTTTCTTTCTTTCTTTCTTTCTTTCTTTCTCTCTCTCTCTGTTTCTTTCTTTCTCTCTCTCTCTTTCTTTCTTTCTTTCTTTCTTTCTTTCTTTCTTTCTTTCTTTCTTTCTTTCTTTCTCTCTTTCTTTCTTTATTTACTTATTTCCTTTTTCTGCTCTTACAAAGAGATTATAATTTAAAAGCCATCACATAGTGTTAAATGATATAACCGTTGCTTAAGCCTTGTGTATTCCCCTACTTGTTTACCTATAAGGATATTTAATGAAACTTTCGAAAATATTCATCTGGATTAACAACACGTTTTTAAAAGGTTATTTATTGAAGAATGAGTAGAGAAAAGTATGGGAGCGTAATACATCTGTGTAATGAAATCTCTTCGTATATTGCCTCACCCACACAGAAAGCTCAAGTACCCATATAACTGCAATGTATGCAATATTCACCACCATCTGGTAGATGCACAATATTATTCATATATACGTAATAACAAATAAAAATAAACATTGTTATATCAAAGAAAATGCCAGCAGTAGAAGTTAATACAGTCCAGATGTGAGTTCTGCTAGAGATTTGTACAGTTTGGTGCTGTAATCGGATTTATGTCTGGTTTAAAATAGACCTCCGCTCTTAGAGTGTTTGTTCACGCATAAATGTGTTCGCAAGTGCTCCTTCAACAGCCTCCCCCTCGCCATTTTTATTGGGTTTTCTTAACGTTGCCTTTATGGTCGGCGAAGCGAAAACCAGACACGCCGATCTCAGTTTAGAAAAGCAGCTAAAACAAATAACTGCTGCGTGTATTTCGCAATGTTTACGCGTGACGCTGTCTGGCTTTGGAGGTGCAGTAATCTTAGGGTTGTATCATACAAGTGCTGCATTTTTTTTACTTCTCTACTACGTAGGAGAAGTACTATGCGAGGGTTGGCTGATAAATCCGAGCCTCACAACACACAAACAAAAACATTCAATTTTTATTTCTTTATTTCTCAATATAATCTCCAGAAAGGCTAATACATACAGTGTTCTAAACCATCTCTGTAGTGTGATTTATCAAGGTCTTCAAAATAGCTGTTTCCCGCATCAATGACCTCCCCGTTGCTGTGAAAACTTTGTCCCCAAAGAAACTTTTTGAGGTTCCGGAACAGGTGGTAGTCTCTGGGTACTAGATCCGTCGAATAGGATCCTATTGCAGTGTCTGCACGAAGGGCCGGAGCATTGTCGTGAAGAAATCAGATTGTTTTCTTTGCCAAATGAGGTCTTTTTCTTTCCATCTCATCATTCAAGCGTTGCAGTAAACTTGCGTAGTAGTCACCAGTGATACTTTTACACTTTTCCAAGTAATCAATAAAAATAGTTCCCTGTGCATCCCACAGAACACTCGCCTTAACCTTGTTAGCTGACAAAATTGACTTTGCCTTTCTTGGAGTTGGTTCACCTGGCGCAATTCACTGTTTTAACTGTGATTTACTTTCTGGAATGGACTGGTGTATCTAAATTTCATCCGCGAAAATACTGTCTCAAAAATTCACTAGGATTTTTATGGTAGAGCTTCAAATTCTTAATAGAAACAGTTTTTCTTTGCAATTTTTGATCAGGTGTCAACAAACGCGGCACCCATAACCCAAAACATTACTTAAAATATTACCTGCACGTTCTTTTGATACGTTTACAGCCTCTGTGTGTGGAGAAGAGAATGCAGATTTTCATTGTATATTAAATTGTAGTCAAACAAAGATATGGAGAGAGCAGGCTTGGCTACGTAAATGGGACAATTTGGGGGCTGAAGTAGTAATTAGAAACATTTTGTCAGTAAAAGGGGAAAAGAACAGGAGAAATATAGGGAATTATTTAGGGAAAGTTAAAGAGAGATGGCTAAGAACAGTTAAGAGAAAAATATAGAGTGGGATAGGTGAAATAGCAAAATCTGTAAAAAGGAGTAGAGGGCCTCCAATACACAAAAACCTAGGGTTAGGTGTATGGGGACCGAAATATTATTCAATGATGGGCAATATGATAGGATTTCCAGGATTTAGGAATATATGGCATTTTTCAGTGTGGATTTTATAATTGTAATCTTGATTTTTTATTTCCATTTGATGCTGTAAAGGAAAGATGAGAAATAAATGACAAAATTACAAATTACAGCCTCTGCTATCTCAAACAACTTTAATCTGTGGTGTTCCTGTATTAAACGATGAATTTTTTCAACGATCATAGGACGTTCAGAATGAGGCTCATTTCTAGGGCTCGTACGTCCCATTTTAAACTCTCCAATCCACCTTTTAATCATTGTATATGAAGGGGCAGAGTCTTTCAATGTACTGTCCATTTCTTCCTTGATTTCTTTAGTTTAAGCCTTTCAAATGGAAGTATTTAATCTTCCAAATTCTCCATTTTCCTGAAACTGTCTACACTTGTCTTGTTTAAAATGCTGTCATACAAAAACTAAACAAGCTATGGATACAAACTAATCTAGGGTTACACTATATGATGCTATCCGTCCAACTGACCCAGTGGCGCCATCTCTATGTGAGGCCCTGGACTCATCAGCTGAGCCTCTATTGCATCCAGAAATGGGATATTGAGACATGCATGCTTTGAATCCAAACAACATTTTAAAAAAGGTTTGTGTGTGAATAAAAATTGGTATTTAAGTTCAGGAAAATCTCCCAACTTTAGAATATCCTTTACTTGGTTAATTTTTCGAAAACATTAAGGCTCTTAACATAAACGAAATGCATATCTTGAAGTTTCTGGCAAAGTCTTCAAAAGTCCTCTTTATTCTTGATGACTCCGTAAGAGATCGACAAAATCTTACTGCACAAAACATGTAAATGTCATTATTTTACTTATTTGTAGTTAGATTCTTACAAATAAGAACTGAAGAAATATAATTAAGTGTTAAAACTAGGATAACTTACCATATTATACAACTTCTAGTACCTACATGTTAATTTCCTTGTTTATTTGAAAATTATACCTTGTTTATTTCTCTTTTTAATGTCCAATTCTATTTATTTTTTTAGCTTTATAGCATTTTGAGTCATTTCTAATTTATAAATTCTGTTCTCCACAGTTCAGTCCCTTCACACTAAAGTATCATATGCTCTGTATTTTGTTTTCTCCACATATTCAACACTGTTATTGAGGAAAGCCTTTTCTCATCCCCCTCAGTCCCCATATACGCGACCTGACTCTTGCTATATCATCTCGCTGTTCTTCATTTGGTTTGTTAATATACACTTCTCTTTCCCATGCATCTTTTATTATAATCATGCATCTTTTATTATAATGTTCGATTCTAATTTTTTTTCAACTACATGAGCAAACAGATGTTTGTGTTTCTATGTCTTCAAATCTTCAAGACAACCCTTTCCAAAAACCTTTACATATTCAAAACAGACTTTATATAAAATACTTCTTCTGAGGAGTGAATCATTTCTGAGATATTCCTTGTTTGATCTGAATTTTCCAATACAGTTTTCCTAAATAGAAAATCGTTAGATATTTTTTAATCTATGTCCATGCAATCAGTTCTTTAAAAATCGTTACATTCCCCTTGCACGTACAAGAACAAAATAATTTCTACAAATGTTTATCTGGATTAAGAGCACATACGGAAAGTACATGAAAGAAATGCCTTGGTAATAAGTAGTACATTTAATAGTTTTCTTAGTAACCATTTCGCTCCAGCTTCGGAGACCAAGCGGGCATTCTGAGGTTTGGTCTTACTTGTCAAGTGTCTGCAGTCCAAACAGTATATTGTGACTTTGTGGGTTCGTAGAATTAAAAGTACGAGTTGCAGATATTTCAAATGTTCTTTATTTCTGTAGAAATACACTGTTCAATTCTCACGTATCAGCATTACGTCACATACACACAGTCTACCAAGGTCGAGGACAATAACAAACAGCATTCTGATTAAATCTGTTTTCAATATCAGCTCAGCTGTTTACTGCTTACGACTGACTATTGGCGAGTCGTCGCTCCCTTAAATACCTCATTGATAATTCTAGATATTTCCGGAATAAACAAGAAATCGAATGTTCTATACAAAAATCAAGATATCGGAAATTAATTGTTCTTTCACACTAGCCGTGTGTAGGACGCACTATGTAAGGGTAGAGCTAGAATGAAAAATTCAATTCCATAGCCGGGATTTGAACTACGGATCCTCTGGTGCCGACATGACATTAAATTCTCCAACTGACTCGTGTTTCTTCCGGTAAACCACTAGGAGTTCTCATAAACACGAGACAACTAGCTTAATTGCGACTTACTATGCTGTAAGTACTTTAAGGCCCGGGCTTAAACAGTTCGGACCACTATTAGGTACAATTAATGGAAATTAATTGTTCTTTCACACTAGCCGTATGTAGGACGCACTATGAAAGAGTAGAGCCAGACTGAAAAATTCAATGCCATAGCCGGGATTTGAACCACGGATCCTCTGGTTTCCTTCCAGCCGCTCTAACCCTTGAGTTACTATAGCCAACGTGCCGACATGACATTAAATTCTCCAACTGACTCGTATTTTTCCCGGTAAACCACTTTCTCATATACACATGAGAAAACTACCTTAATGGTGACTTACAACATGTAAATACTTTAAGGCCCGGGCTTTTATAGTTAACCAATCAATTAGTGGAAATTAGTTGTTCTTTCACACTGTTCTTTCACGGATCCGTGGTTTAAATCCCGGCTATGGCACTGACTTTTTTCCATAGTTTAGCTTACACACGGCCAGTGTGAAAGAACAACTAATTTCCTTTAATCCCATATGTAAAATCAAATAAAAATGGAAATTAACTTAGTGTCGGAGGTGTAAACCCTCTCTTTCTATTACTGCCCTCATTATGTTCGGTGCCCGCCTCGATAGGGTAGATGGTAGCATGTCTGCCTCACGTTCAAGGGGTCCCGAGTTCGAATCTCGGCCAGGGTGAGTTACCTGGATACGATTTTTCCGGGGTTTTCCCTTATCCTTACAGACGATTGTCGGGTAGCTGTAAACTCCATCGACCCTGGGCTCATTTGAGCATCATTTCACCCATTTCATTCACCCTCCGATATGACTTAACGTTGGAGGACGTAAAATAAAAAAAATAAAAAAAACATTACCTATGTGGATTATGGATGAGATGGAATGCCTAGTGAAATTTTCATGAGATGATACTTCGCATCATATACCAGCACAGATGAACCAGTCCAAGTGTTTACATAACCAATACTATGGCAAATTTCTAATAACATTGCATTTATTTTGAAAACTGCAAGAATATTGTGACCAGAAATACACTGTTCAATTCTCACGTAAGATTACATCACATATACAACACAATCTTCCAAGGTCGATGACAACACAAACAGCGTTCAGTTTATATCAGCTCTCGTTACCGCAACACTCTTAGCTGTTCTCTGCTTACCTCTCGCGACTCACTCTCGTTTTATAACTGTCCGCGGCCGTGTCACAATCTCTTATATATCTCATTCATAAATTCGAGAGGCTTCCGGAACAAAGAAGAAAACAACCTTTCCCTGTCAATCAAGACCACTAGAACCTTCCAAACGTGAAATCCTATCTATTTCGGCAAGTCCTTTATCTCAGCTATCTTTATTTGCCGGCTCTTTATGTACACTAGCCGCGCTATCGTAGATAATGGCTTCGAGCGAAACTTTTATGTGTGTTGCCGCGACAATATGTCATTTGCGCTTTTATAAATGAATGTGTTTTAAATATTATTATTATTATTATTATTATTATTATTATTATTATTATTATTATTATTATTATTATTATTATTATTATTATTATTATTATTATTATTATTATTATTATTATTATTATTATTATTATTATTATTATTATTATTATTATTATTATTATTATTATTATTATTATTATTATTATTATTATTATTATTATTATTATTATTATTATTATTATTATTATTATTATTATTATTATTATTATTATTATTATTATTATTATTATTATTATTATTATTATTATTATTATTATTATTATTATTATTATTATTATTATTATTATTATTATTATTATTATTATTATTATTATTATTATTATTATTATTATTATTATTATTATTATTATTATTATTATTATTATTATTATTATTATTATTATTATTATTATTATTATTATTATTATTATTATTATTATTATTATTATTATTATTATTATTATTATTATTATTATTATTATTATTATTATTATTATTATTATTATTATTATTATTATTATTATTATTATTATTATTATTATTATTATTATTATTATTATTATTATTATTATTATTATTATTATTATTATTATTATTATTATTACTATTATTATTAATCTTCTGGAAGAAAAGCATAAGGCTCTGCTATTAAAGTAGCAATAATAAAAGAAAACATGTTAATAAAGGATTCGAACTCATGTTGGTCTACTTACGTGGCAAACGCGTTTTAACGCTCGGCTACCATGATTACGACCAAGCCGCTAAGCATCTCCCTATCTATGGCATAGCTTTGAAATGAAGCCAGAGTGGTAGCAAAGCGTATATTGTGAATATAGCTCATCGAATGCTTTCGATGTTTTCCGAATCGAAATTAGTTTCTGATAGCTAATCCCCCAACCCCCAAGGCTGTATAAGTCGTACTACATCGACTTTGATATGACTTAGAGTCGATATATGCGCGTGTTTCATTTTAGTTAAGTGATGTAACGAACCGCTAATGACGGTCACATAAGAATAACGAGCCAACGTTTACTCATTCCGTTGAGGTAAGCCAACAAGCTGTGGTACAGTGACTCGAGTTTTCACTCTTGGAAGATTAATGGAAACAGGGAAACCAACATTTCACCGTTGCAATTTACTACCTGTACTGCAAGAGTCCAAGTTTTCTAGACCGTTTCTCACTCTCTCCCCAGCGGCCATTGCCCGATACTCCTGGGAGCCCATCCTATCTAATTTCTTAAGTCGAAACCTGCTATCCTTTTTCAGCTAAGATGTCGGTAACACGTGAAAGAGAACCACACTCGAAGCCCTTTACTGTAAGATATTCATCAGGGCGCTCAAAAGGGCCAAATTCTGTTACTAAATATATTTTTAAAAACTCTATAAATTTTTAGAGATTTTGCTTGATTAAACGGACTGTGTCATAATAAATTTACATTTTAACGTGTATGCTTCTCTAACTTCCATACTCCCACAGTTAGGAAGTAATATCGCTCTAATAGTTCTATGTGTTGCAATTTCACAAATGTGAAAATTGCCCAATTGTCCCGGCACTTACCACTATTACTGGTCACTTCTCGTACAAGGGTACTTCAATAAATAACAGAACTAATTTAATTGTATTTAAATAAACCACCTTGGAGCACCATGGCTGCTAGTGGTGGAAAGGTGAATCCTTCCTCTAGCACTGCTATGAATGTCAGTCATGTAGAGTCAATCAGTTGGGAGTTAGAGCCCGATACTTGAGGTCGTGTTTACTACACCCACCATGGAACTGAAACTGCAGCAACGCGCATCAATAACGTTTTGTGTTCTGTTAGACAAAACTCCTACAGAAACCTTTTAAATGGTGCACCAAGCATACAGGGACCCAGTTTTAGGCAATCAAAGGAGATCATGAAGACCTTCAAGATTCTCCGGGACCTGAAAGACCCGTAACAGCAAAAACGGAAGTCAACATTAACACAGTTGACGCAATTGTGCCAGAAGATCGTTGCATAACAATTTCGAAAAATGCATTTGTCTGTTGGAAGTGTAGACGGCATAATTTGCAATGACCTTGGCTATCGAAAAGTTGCAGCGAAATGGGTAGCGCACGTGCTTAAGGACGAACAGAAGGCCCACCGCGTCATGACGTGTCAAGAATGGCTCGGAAGGTTACGACGGGAGCCAGACTTTCTGAATAGGCTCACCACTTGTGACGAGAGCTGGTTCCACCATTACGACCCGTTAACAAAACAGGAGAATTCGCGGTGGAAACGTTCATCGAGCCCTAGGCCTAAGAAAGCAAAAGTTCAGAAAAGAGCACGTATTCTTTGACAAATAGGGCATTCTGTATGCTCATGTTGTAACTAATCAACGCACAGTAACTGCTGCTTATTATTGTGACGTATTGATGGGGCCACTGAAGAAAAATACCGCCACAAAGCGACTAGATCTCGCAAGGAAGAGGTTGAATCTTGCATCAGGATAATACCCCAGCTCATCGAGCTCGTGCAACTCAAGATGTCATCGCAGAAATGGGCATTGAGATCATGCCTCATCCACCTTATTCTCCGGATCTCGTACCTCTTCCCTAAAGTGAAACAGGAGCTTCGTGGTCGCCATTTTTAAAGTGATAAGGATTTGAACAATGTTGTCATGGGTATCCTGAAAAGACTGTCCAAAATGGGTTCAATAAGAGTTTCAAACAATGGGTAAATCGTTGGAATAATTCTATTTCATCAGAAGTAGAATACTTCGAAAGTGTGTAGGTAAATTTTAGTGAAATAAAGCCATTATGTGTTCATTAAAAAGTAGTTCGGTTATTTATTGAAGGAACCTCGTATTGTTGCTGATAGTAAATATGCTGCCATCAGGTTAACAGAATATTAGCAAAACATTAATATTAACTTTAAAAATAAAACTTGATATATTTGTGGGGGGAGGTCTCTTCAAGACCAGTTGGTTTTGTGCTGTTTTCAGCGGAAAAACACCGGGATAAGGTAAATAAGTTAAATACTGTTTAGTGAAGAGTTTCTTTATCCCATTTTATTTATTTTACATTTTATAAATATACTAATGTATTAATATTCTATTCTGCAACTACTTTTTACACATTTATATAGAATCTGGAATTCCTTATGAAGCTCAAGCTATATAAAACTGATATAAAACTCCAAGATCGAAATTAAGTATGTTCCATATCAAGTAAAATGTTTAAAAGGAATTACAAAACTTGAAATACAATAAACGTACTTTTATTTTACCTTAAGTTTCTTAAAGCAAGCAAAGTTTGCTGCAGTATCTTGATGTTTACGTTATAAATATCATCTATAAACTTGGCAAGATTCTAATATATATTAAAAATTGTACCTGAATAGAATGGTGTATTGCTTTATAATTTATAGAATATCAGTATGTTTATAAAATCCGAAATGATGTAAATAGGATATTAAAAATCCCAGAGGCTATTCACTAAACGCCTTGACATTTGTTGTAATGACTAAATAACGCCTGTTTGAACTGCACAGTACATAAACGTAATAATGCAGCAGTGAATTATGTCCGGAAATCCCTCGGGAGTTGTTAAGCCCACTGAAACAACACAAACACCTAACAGTATAGGAGGAAGTTTAAACATGTCTGTAAAAGATTTGTAAAGTTTGGTAGCCTTGCATCGGCAGGAGATCTGGCTCTGTTTCCTTGGAGACGGACGAACTTGAAGGCGTTCGGGAAACAAAAGCAATCGATCTTATCAAAGTGTCTGCCTGCCCTGTATAGGATGCCGAACAAATATTGCTCAAACCTCCGTGTTTTACCCCGGAGCAACCGAATGGAAAGTTTGATGCTGAGCCTTTGATGTAGATTTAATAAGTATGTTTCAAAGATATGTGTCTGTGCTTTCTGAAGATGGTGAAATAAAAAATGTACTTTATATATTTGTTCCGGCGCACGTAGCTTGATGGCTCTTTATATTTTGTATTTTCTATGATTTTAAAAAAAGTAAGAATTTCTTCATTTAATATTACTAAAATGATTATACATTCGTCTTGTAATATGTATTTTTTAAGTTAATGATCACTTAAGATGAAACAATTGTTATAGTCTCTTATTGATTATTTATCGTTATTTATTTATTATCCAATTTTTTTTATTCCTATTTTACCCAAAGGTATATTAGGTATATTAGGGCTGTTCTATAAAGAATCATAATATTTTTACGGTCATAATTTTTCGCACTAAAATTCAATCTTATTATATTTTGTTAGCTTAATGTTAAACAAACACGCCGTAGTAGTTTCATTGTTAGTACACCTAGTCCCCGCCTGTGAGAACTAGGCAAGTTCAGACATGTTCAGTATCGCCTACCGCTGCAATGGAGGTAACATGCAGTTAAAGTTGATGTTAGAGGAAGATCCGGAGTTTCTTTCAAACGTAATCACTGCTGATTAAACTTGGCTATATCATTTTGTTCCTGAAAGCTCAGTGTGGAAATCTCCTTCATCAACAAACCCCCCAAAAAGCAAAAGAGGTTGCTTCTGCTGGGATATTCATGGAATGGTTTATCAGCATGTTGTACCTGCACACACATCAGTAACTGGACAATACTACAGGGATATCCTAAAAACATTGCAAGTCCATATCAGGCACAAAAGACCACATTCCCATGAAGCAGGCTGGATGCTGCACCACGATAATGCGCGGCTGCATATTGCCAATATTGTTGCTGAATATCTTGCAACAATGTGAAGTGTATCCCTCACCCTCGCTATAGTCCGGATTTAGCCCATGTGACTCTTTTCTATTCCCTAACTTGAAGAAACGTCTTCGTGGGAGACATTATCCATGATCAGATGCAGCGGTGAAGGCTGCAGAGGTGATTTTGAAGGATCTCTCAAAAATGGTTTCCAGGATGTCTTTGAAGTCTGGCAGAAACGCTGGAACAAGTGCATCGCATTCAGGGGAGACCATTTTGAGAAGGACCATCAAAATTATGAAAATCAGTAAAGGTATGTTGTCAAACAAAATTGTGATCATTTTTAATGAACAGCCCTCGTAGTTTACAAATTTATGAATGTAATACAATTTACAAAACATAACAAAATTGAATATAAAGCTGACAAACAGTAATCATCAAGATGAATCATTTAGTTTAAGAAATATTTTGTTTAAGATGTTGATAAGTTTTGTAATTCATCAAAATATGTGTAAGTGGTTTTGAAAAGAATGAAGAAATAATTCAAGATAGTATCTTTCAAAACAGAAAAATGGGTAATCAAATAAAATGTGAGGGACATCTTGAAGATGATTTCCACAAATACAATCAGATGTGGATTTAATTTTGAATCGAAATAAGTAAGCTGAAAATTTCCATGTCCAGTTATCAATTGACTGAGAACATAGGGTTAACTAACTAGCCTATTTGCCAGCACATTTGTAGTCTTATTTACATGAAGCCTTAATGAATTACTCTTCATGGAACCTTTTCTTAAAAAGTGTAATTTCTCATTTATCTGCTACGTATAGAACATAGAGAAAGCATTATATTACACTCAAAGTTTTGACATAGAGATTTTAAATGAAATGCGTTTTGGAAAATATGAATTAGGTAGAAAAAACAAATTTTGTCGAGAATATTTCATGGGATATATACAACAAGACGTGGTAGTGGACAAAATCTGATTTTTAAATAATAAGATGCAAACCTATAACAAACACAAGGATTTAGCCTGTCCATCTTTGAATAAATGGCTCAAAATTCTAAATGGACCACGCCATTATATAGACAGACAAATTAATTTATCTACTAGATTTAATAAGCAGAGAAGTATTGTTTTCCACCTAAAATTTGATATCACTATTTAACAGAAACATGTGTTTGAAGTCTCCTAAACAAACAAGCAGTGTTAGGAAAATATATGTATATGTCTGAACAGCAAGTCAAAAAACTAAAATTAGGTTAAATACCAAACCTGTGAGAAAATAAGAAACACCATAATTAGGGAAATGATGAACTACTCTTAGCTTGGAAAATATTTTCGTGACAAATAAAATGTGAGGTAACCGCGGGTGGATTAGATTGGCGGACGACTGTGATTAGTTTTTCAAAATCAGCTCCGTAGGGGACGGTAGTGTATTGTTAGGTTGGAACGATCTTTGTGGCGAAGAAGTTAGCTACCTGAGACAGTTAAGCGTGTAATACGATGTGTTTCTTCAATTTAAATGTGAAATCGAGCTTCTTTTCCGGAAAGGAGGTATGTAATTGCTCCATTTCTGACATTTTGTTATTTTTAAGTTAGTTTAAAATACATTTATAACGAATGTGCTTTGAAATTGCTTCATAAACTTGTACAGTAAGAAAATACAGACTTACTTAGATCCACAATCCTGCTTGTTGTTATGATGGTTACTGAATCAGTGCTGCCAATGGGTAAGCGAGTCAGTTCAGTTCTTGGCGAGCAACCGTGAGGAGCGCCGAGCTAGTGAACGAACTGGAAGACTGTGTACGTGTATCAGAGGAGTTGTACGTAATGGGTGAGTGTAGAGTGGTCCTGTGATAGACGAACTGGCGAATTGTAATTGTGTGCGCTACGTAATTCTGTGTAATTGGCAAGTGTTCCAACTGTAATTCGGTGGAAATAAAGAACATTTTGAGTTTGTGCAATTGGACTTTTAATTTCGCGAACCCACAAAGTCACATTACTATTCAAGTCCTCCAACGTTAAGTCACGTCGGAGGATGCATGAAATTGGTGAAAGGATACTCAAATGAGTACAGAAAAATGGAGAATGTTACCACGAATTCTGTGTGGGTGCTGTGGGACTTCTTAAATGTACTCAACTGTACTCAACTCTTAAATTTATTAAATATAAATATCTATCTGAACTAACTGAAGAACACTTAAGAGAACTTGTGCGAACTGCGCTTACCAATTAACAGCGATTTTCAAAAAAAAAAAAAAAAAAAAAAAAAAATCTAACGGCAAAAATAAACACTCAAAAAAGCACTTCTCAAAAGTAGAACCTCACGCCTTCATGTGTACCTGAACAACAATCTTCTGTGCAGTGTAAACATAAATGTTCCTTCATTTGTTATAAGATGAAAAACGTGTCTTGTTTATAAACCATGTTATAAAGCTTTCTTAGAATGTTGCGCGCTTCGAATTAGCTTCATATATTTGCTGCTTCCAAAATTAAGGTAGTGACAAACCTGTTATGTCGCATATCTTAGACGTAAACTGGTGGTACCAACACAATAAAACAATTCCATTGTAGTTATTATCTTGCTTCCGTAACTAACAGTTTATTCCAGAACAACTGTTTCTAGTTTTCCAATTAATATTCTTTGTCTAGAGTAATATAGGTTTAGGAGTTGCAAAATAGCGTTTTTGGAGAAACGAACTTGTATAACTTTTTGTTTTTTTCTGGTGATTAACGTGACGGTATATTTCTGTTCGCTCGTCTAAAGATTCCCAAAGGAACAATTTGTTGCTTATAATATCAGATCAGTGCCTATTCTATACGATTTGCGTGTTAACGCAATACGGAATTGCTGTTATTAAGTTTTATTGACCAGAAATCTACCTTTTCGAAAGTGTACGTCCAGTTGGAGTACTTCCCTTCTAAACAATATAAATTTATATTACATTTTCTCTTTGTATAATAATAGTAAAAGATTGTATTATCTAATTGGAGGCATTAATGAGTACCAGTATAGTGTGAATAGACTGGATTGTCTCTTCTTTGTAAAGCTTGGTCTTTCCTGTGCAAACAGCGGAACGTTTGTATTACGATGTTTCTATCACAGTTACAGCTATGAAGATCCGGCAGCCGGAAAAGGGAGAAACGAGAAAACGGAGAAAAAAGAACAAACAAGTTCATTATTGTCAGTGTTCAATACAAATCGAACTGACGCTCTCGAGTCGCGTTCTATCTCCTAGATATTGTAACTCTATGGATGCTTAAAACGATCTGAAAAGTGCAAAATGCCAGTTACTTGACTGGGGAGTTGTTTAGATGCACATCTCGCTCGATATCCAACCCGAGGTTACGACACGAGTGCGACAGAGAGAGAGAAATATAATTAAAATACGTCAACGCATTCACTGAGCAGAGGCAGTTGTTAAGAGACGCAGTAAAGTAATGTGAAAAAGCAATGTGCCAGCTTTTCCTATGTTATAACACAGTGTCTTTCTTAACGCTGTAATGTGGAGACATAGGGGCATCCAGTAACTGGATCATGAAACTGCATGTAGGTCGTAATAGGCCGTTTATAGTCCCAACGTGACCCTAGGGAATGATGGGGAGTTCCCCAGGATCACCAGATCCGGTCGACGATGTCTGGTGCCTCTAACCATTTCAACATGACACCAACCCTGAGCTAAGTCACTCCAAACTGGGAATACATGAGCGCAAGTGTCGCCAAGCGCAAGGGGAGGATGGCTTTGGCTTAAAACAAATTTAAAAGTAACTTCAACTTCATTTTAAACAAGTAGAACCACTAGCCTACAAAAAGAACCACAGAGTGATTTCTGCAGAACTGACACATTTCTTTCGTTAATTATTCCCTTGGAAATTCACTTAATGACCCAATTTTAGCACCAAATGAGGCAGAATGGTCTATTTCCTGTCACTAGATGTGCAGTTGTTTATGTTTTATTCTTAATTGCTATTGTTGGCAGCTGTTTTCGATATTTTGTTCTACTCAACGTGAAAATGCAGAACACAGTGCATCCTTGTGAAGCAATACTGGATTACAAATTGAATTATAGCTGCTCAAAGGGCATACCAGAGAGAATTTGGTGTTCGCAATCCTCCCAAAAGAAGCACAATACTGTTACTGATAAACAAATGGGAAACAACTGGATCTCTGGTGAGTGAAAAAAGTGAGCATCATTCATCTAGGCTTCCCACGGTTGTTTTTGACGTAAGAGCACGACTGGAGCAGTCAAACAAAAAATCATTAAGACGTTTGTCGCAGGAGACAATGGTACACGTACTCAATGTGCCAGAGAGCTACGAAAAGTGCAGGCCTTAAGCCATATAGGGTTACGGAACCAGATAAGGATAAAAGATAGAATTATTGTCGTTTACAGACTTCATTGTCCAAAATACTGCCATATTGTCCATCAAATGGTTCACAGATGAAACATGGTTCCATTTATCTAGTTATGTGAACTCACAGAACTATCGCCATTGGGCCATCGAAAATCCACGTCATCCATGAAGCACACATACATCCGGTTAAAATCGGAGCTCGCAGAGAGAATAGTGGGGCCAATTGTTTTACCAGACTGTGAACACTGCAGAGTACCGACTGATTTTCATGGAGTTTGAGCAACTGGACGATGGAGCTGAGTCAATGATATTTTCAGCAAGATGGCTCTACATGCCATACATCAAATTTAATTCATGCCAAAGGATCTACTCGTATTAGCCCTGGACCTGTAGGACCAACGAACCGGGCCTCCTTCGACCAGGAAGTTACCGAGCTGTCCCGAAAGAGCGCCCGGCGCCTCCATGGGGCTTTCCATAGGGCAAGACCTAGAGACTAACAAGCCCCCCCCCCATCTGGTCCTGTGGACTCAAGACGGGATGAAAGTGGATACGTCACTTACGCGCGCCAACACCAAAGTGGGAAGGCTACCGATATGACCTCGGTGGAGCCACCTGGTGATCTAGCATACCTTCTACTAGCTATGCTGGCTAGTACGCGGGAATATTAATGGCTTCCCTCAATCCCGTCCGGAGACGTACGCGATCTCCCACGGGTATCGGTAACCACTGCTCCCTCGAGTCCAACCCAATCCGCACAATTCCCTATGAGGGAGGGGCTCGAATGTTCGGCCCGAGGTTCCTCTAGTAACGTCAGAGGTAGGGGTACGCAGCGCCCGTACCACGGCCGCTGAAGGGGACGGATCCCCTCACCTACGGGAGCCATACATAAAATGAAACCATACAACTATTGCAAGTTTCTTTGACGACCGGCTAATTTCCAGGAACCTGTGACCACCGAGATCTCCAGATTTGACATCGCCGGACTTCTTTCTATGGGGTAGATTAAAAGACAGGCTTTACGCCACACGTCCCCAGACATTAGACGATCTGAATCACAACTTCACATAGGAGATTCAAGTTATTCACAACAGAGTCCTCCAACGAGTGGCCAGTAACACGGAACGACGTGTTGAGTTGTGCCTTACGCATGAAGGAGGATATTTTCAACATTTGCTGTAGAATTAAATAATCTTCCAAAATTTCTCTACATTTTGGTGTAATAAATTGTCGATAGCACAATTCCAGCACATTTAAAGCTCGGAATATGCCTGCATGTTCATAGTCCAAAAACATCATCATCACCTTCAAGGATTTTGCCCTGTGACCCGTTCCGTTCTCTTCAAGAGCCTACTGATCCTTCCAGCGTAGAGTTGACCGTCCCACATCTCTCTTTCCCTTCAGCATATAATCTAAAACTCTTCTTGCAAGTCGTTCCGCGTCCATTCTTAAAATATGATTTTTCCATTCATTTTTGTTCTTTATTATTTTACTGTTTAAATTAAAAACCGCAAGCTCTTATCTTATTTTTTCGTTTCTTATGTGGTCTATTCTTTTATAACCTGCAACGCTTCTCAAAAATCTCATCTCGGCCGATTCTAGCTGTTTGCGTTGGCTCTTTGCCAGCGTCCATATTTCGGAACAGTATGTTAACGTTGGGACTGCCATTATCTTATAAAATTTCATCTGTGTTTCCTTTCGTGTTTTCCTGTTCGGCATTCTTATTATAGTCTCACACATTTTATTGAATCTGTTTAATTTCACCTTCATATCCTTGCTGTTATTTGCTACTTCTACTGTGTAGCCTAGATAGTTAAAACTATTAACCTGTTCTATTATTTTATTGTTTATAACTATTTTTGCACTTATGTTGTTCTTTCCACTAAAAGCCATTACTTTAATTTTGTGTTCTGAGATTGAAATATTATATGTTTCCGCTATGTTGTTTAAACTATATACTGCTCTTTGCATGTCATCTTCTGAGTGGGATATTATCACTTGATCATCAGCAAATAATACTATACTTATTTAAAATTATATTTCTATTCAGTACATTTTGTTTTATACTTTGCTGCCATTCTTGTATCATATTATCAATATAGATATTAAAGAGTATAGGCGATAGAGGGCATCTTTGTCGTACTCCTTTATTTATGTCCACTGCTTCTGTTTTCCTTCCATTCCTTATTATTGCTATTGTAGTGTTTTTATACATACCCTGTACAGTCCCTATTAAATGTACTGGTATTCCACAATTTTCCATCGCTATCCAAAGTTTTTTCTTGGCTTGGGTCGTCAACATATTTTCAGTCCAGCTCTTTTTATAAGAACTGTAAGTTCCTTTTTTACTAGATGGCAACCCTGCCATCCCAATGCTAAACCCCCATCCTGGAGGACCCGGTTTTATATCGGAGTTGTCCTCTCCTAGATGAACTGTCTTACTGGACTTCGAATCTCATGTGTCCGTTCCTTATGTATTATCCCCATTAGGATGGATGCCTCTTCCGCGACTTCGCCATAGTGAAGAACTTCTCCGCCGAAAATGCCGTAGAGGTCTTCACTCTTAACCCGGTGTATGGGGCCCTCTGACCAGTGAGCAACTCTATTCCCAACATTTATTTCCCCTCGGGAGCCCGGGTGGCCCAGATATACCCGTAGGCACTGGGTTGGCTAACTGCAACCGTAAGGTTGGGCCACGTCCCTACGCCACTAGTCTAAAAAACTTAACCATCTAAGTCACAACAGATAATTCCTCATCTTCCCCAGAGTCTGGAAGTATGAATGAGAGTGCGAATGTGTGCGTGATCTAATGATAAAACCCAACGAATACGAGTCAACACCTTGGATATCTTCTAAAGTGGAACGGCCGCCAATATGATCATTGGAGTTAAAGGTGAGGTATAAATGAAACAAAACAAACAAGTCACAACATAAATAGAAATTACAAAATGATGATTATTAAACAAGTTAAGAAGAAACAGTTGAATAAATGATATTCACGAACTACCAGGAAGACGAAAGTTTATCAGATTCAACATGACAGAGCATCTCGGCCAATCGTGTTAATTCAATCGAATTTGTTTAACTGCTTTCCAAATTGACTCAACAGTTAATATTAATTAGTTAAATTTAACATGTACATGTCAATTAATATGAGGAATGCGGAACTGACTTACCAATCTGCTTTGAACAGAATAGCCGGAGCAACAACGCCCAAATTTTAATGATCACTGTTGAACCTATTCCTGCAACTTATTTATTCTTCACTGCTGCATTACACCCTACAGTCATTATAGTTATCCGTTTTGACGAAGGGCTCTCACAATTAACACACTGCTACATGGGTAAAGTGACGAAATACTACAAATGCAAACTTAATTACCAATTAAATATCAACATGACACAAACCAGTCTTAACAAGGAAATACAGGCATTATCTTAGAAAATGTAAATACTAGGGTTTATTAATACAACCAATAGAATTGTTATACTGATTGTAAAATATTTAGCGGGATAGATAAATGTGCACTATGTGATCATATGGGCATTTTGCTTATAAACCTATGTTCACAAAAGTTATTGATGCACCAGAGATTCCGAAGTGAAGATGATTGCTTAATGCAAGTAATATACCGCGCATTAATTAGTTAAGAGTTATTTACTAATGAAACTGCATCAGCAGTGGTGCATACAATACCTACGCTTGCCTTAGTGTCTGTGGTATTATTCTGCTTAAATTATTATTATGCACGCCTTGGTAGCGTAGATGGTAGCATGTCTGCCTCACGTTCAAGAGGTCCCGAGTTCGAATCTCGGTCAGGGTGAGTTACTTGGATAAGGATTTTCCCGGGGTTTTCCCTTATGCTGAAAGACGAATGTCGGGTAACTCTAAGCTCCATGGACCCCGGACGCATTGAGCATCATTTCATCCATTTCATTCATCGTCCGATATGACTAAATGTTGGATGACGTAAATTTAAAAAAAAGGTGCTTAAATTATAGTAATAATTTATAGTTCTACAATTTATAGTATTTTTTCTATGTGTATGGTCGAAGAGCAGTGAACAATGACGGTCTTGTACACAAATGTAGATGCTATTCATCTGCAGAGAATCCCGAAAAGAGAGATAGACTTGGGACCCTGTCAACAACGTTAGCCCAACACACGTCTCCCTGCCCACACCATAATCGCAGAGATCTTTTGGCGAAACAGCCAGCTTATGTACTGAAACACACTCCTGTGGATTTCCGCGAACACGCCATGCTCCAGAGTTTGAAATCCTTCTAGAAGTTTCACTCGCTAACCAGGGATGCATAAAATGTATGGAAGGTGGTGACAACCACTTTGAGCCTTCAGTAATTAATTAAAAATATACCAGTATTTCTATTTTATTTTTTTACTTATTTCCTATGTCTTATGAACTGCTTATATCCTCCTCCACGTTTCAGAAATTCTAGCGTGTAAATTAAGCGTTTCTGCACATGGTACCCATCTACCTACTACCGAGCCTTGAGTCATACATTTATTTACATCCTACAAGAAAATTTTTGGGTATATACAAAGTTGACTTTTATCTTCAAAATGAAGGTCACAGCATTTTTATTTTATCTTGTCTATAGTAGTTTGAGAAATATTGTATTACGTCCAAAATTCAGTATGAAGACTTTGCAATAAACGGCTCTTTGAGGTACATTGAAGCGTATGTGTAACAGTTTACGCGTGCCCGCTTACTCTTTAAAAAAAAGCAAAAAAAAAAAAAACACTAGTTTGTGGGTTAGGGGCTCTCGGAATATCAAAATACATATTCCAGTGACATACTGCTATCGATTTTTCAAGTGGACCATAGTATTTCATCTATTGATTGATATTTATTGAATTAAGTAATAAACTCAAGCTTATTTAGAGGCAGTAACGATAAAGAGATAAAATACTGGCTGTCGCTTTTCTGTTCTTTTTCTTCTGTAATAGTTTTGTTTAATTTTTTTTATTTGTTTTTCCTGATATAATTCTGATCCTAAAGATATATTTGTTCATTAGTTTTCCTTTATTCAGCTTTCCTCTTGCGTCACCTCTTTTACCACTTTTTGAGTAAGGATTTTGCGAAGTTCCACACTGGTACAGCAAGTGACGAAGTCCTACATTTCGATTAAGGGAACTCAACTGAATATACTCGCTTAAAATGTTTTGTTCCAGCCTCGCTGAAGAATCAATATTCAATTAGAAATGGCGGACAGTTATTAGCTGCTCACTTCCGCACTGTACAACCAACATCCGTGACGTAATTGATCCGAACTGATATAGTGGTTCACTCGCCACGGAAGTAGCAATGTACGCCAACCCATTCTGAGTTGAAGTGTGGATCCGGTACTGGAGTTTAAAGGGCGTAGATGATACCACTTGATCAAATATTAATTTTACTATAAGAAATGTTATTTTTTGGAGAGTGATGCTGTAACAGCGATTAAACTGTGTCACAATTCCGTCTTTTCTTGTACTGGAAATTTGTAAATGTAGTTACTATACAGTAGAATCCCATTTACACGGATCAACTGGGATCAGGACCGATCTGAGTTAACGAAAATCCGAGTTATCCAGGGAATGACGGAAAATGATAAAAAATGTACATCACCGAAATATTTTTAATGTAGTTTACTATCGACACACTTTCACATAAAAATACATACACTGTATGTACTGTGATATCCTATATGTTTGCACTGTATACAATATAGCTACAAACTAGTCGGTAGTAAAAAAGACAATAAGCTTCCGCTGTCTCAAATTAGTGTATCGCTTACGAGTAGCGCAATCTCGCATCTGCTTTAACATTAGAAGTTCATTTGACAATGTTTCGGTTTAACTCTCGAAATAAAACATCAACTTCTATTTGTTTGCTAAATGCTTCTGTGTGGGTCATAACCACAACTTTCATCAACACTGTCTGAATCTTAATACTCTTCATTTTCAGTAACACTTCATTACGCAATTATGGCTTCCTCTGTAATCGGTTTATAACTTCCGTCATTGTCGATTAGCAACCAATTGTCAATGTTATAAACATCGGAAGAGACATCATTTTTTTAAAATTGTATATAAAATTTTCTTCCACACTTATTTTGTTCTTCGATTTTATTTTTTGGCAAGTGATACACACCGGGCCAAAACTTTTTCCATTACTTTATCAATGTTTCTCTTCCAACCTGGTCCCAAGCAGATGGGGTGAGTGCACTAAATTCGCCCGCTGGCAAGAGAGTTCGAGTAATGTGCATACTGAAAATGGCAACTTATCGTCTTTAAAGCAAGTCTTCATTTACTGGACTAAACAACAATTTTTAAATAGGTAGAGCCCGGTTTATATTATCGCCTTCACGCGGCTAGCGTGGAAGAACGATTAATTTCCATCAGTTTACCTAATGGTGGTAACTATAAAGCCTTGGTCTTAAGTACTTAAAGCACAGTGAGTCGCCACAAACGATGTGCATCTCATTTTATATGAGAACTCCTAGTGGTTTACCGGCAAAATACGTGCCGGTTGGAGAATTTAATGTCATGCCAGCACGTTGGCCATAGTAACTCAATGTTTAAGAGCAACCGCGAGATCCGTGGTTCAAATTCCGGCTATGGTATTGAACTTTTCAGTCTGACTCTACCTTCAAATCACTGTAACAGGAGTTTTGGGTGAGGGGAAGATGGGAGGCACGTCGGCTACCTCAAAGCACTAGGTTGGAAGCCATTTTGTAGCCGGAATTCCCTTTACGTACCTATAAGATGTCCCACGTTGCTGCGGGAGTCGTGGTACGTCTGCTGCCCTCCGGGATGGTGATGATGAAGCCACGAGCTGCTGCGTCTTCCCGATCTGAATCTCTGGTTCAGATCTAGCACTCAGATGTATCGATGTATATAAAAAAGTCTCCGGATCTGCTTCAGTCGTTACAAAAGAACCGTTTCCTCAAGCGTGGTCGCAAGCGAAAGAATCATTTTGTTAAATAAACTCAGAAATAGGTAAATTTCTCCGATACTTTATGCCATTTTTATACAGCACTTTTCATAAGAATTATATTTCTTCTATACAATTTTCTGAAATTCAGTTTTAACTAAATTTAATATTTTAGTCCGTTCACTTCGACATTCCACAATCCAAAACACATCTGTTCTCTTAGACGCTATCCAATCGAAAGACGCTTCCTTTCCTAGCTGTTTTACCATAATTATTGATTTATCCTTCCCTCGTTGCCATCACTACCAATCAAACTTAATTTTTACTGCTCCACCTCACACATTACATAATTTCATTTTTAAAACTACCAATGATAAAACATCACAAAAATTCAATTACATGTTGCGTCATTTCATGACCGACTGAAATTTCACAATGTCCTTTCTTATTCATTTTAACATGTCCATATCGATTTTTAAACCATATATTTAAACATTTTTTAAACTCTCGGTGCCTAAACCAAGGCTAGTGTGGAAAGACGATTAATTTCCAACATGTTTTTTTAAACTGTGGCGGGTTAAAGAGGTCCGGGTTAACTAAGTTTTACTGTGCCTCCTTCACCCTTTCTTCTCAATTGGTCACCTCAGTTTTATATTGGGAGCGGTGTGTATCTTAAATGGCATATAGGGACATTAATTTTCCTCCACCAGTGAGCAACCTAAGATCGTTATCCCGTTCTGCCTCGGCCTTTCTCGCCTACCACATGTTTTACAACAGAATTCCTTTAATGGAAATTAATTGTTCTTTCACACTGGCCGTGTGTAGGCTAAAGTATCGAAAGATAGAGTCAGACTGAAAAATTCAATGTCATAGCCGGGATTTGAACCACGGATCTTCTGGTTGCCGTCCAGCCGCTCTAACACTTGAGCTACTATGGCCAACGTGCCGACGTGACATTAAATTCTCCAACTAACTCGTGTTTTTCCCGGTAAACCACTTAGGAGTTCTCATAAACACATGAGACAACTACCTTAATGTCGACTTACAACGTGTAAGCACTTTAAGGCCCGGGCTTTATAGTTAACCACTATTAGGTCAATTAATGGAAATTAAAACATGAGATATTAAGGTACTTGTCTTATGTGTTTATCAGAACTCCTAAGTAGTTTACCGGAAAAAATACGAGTCAGTTGGAGAAGTTAATGTCATGTCGGCACGTTGGCTATAGTAGCTCAAGGGTTAGAGCTGCTGGACGGCAACCAGAAGATCCGTGGTTCATATCCCCGCTATGGAATTGGATTTTTCAGTCTGACTCTTATCTTTCGAGAATTCCTTTAGTTTGAGAAAGAGTTCAAAAAGAATAAGATTAGCATTTCATTATTTTGCGCTCATTCCTACTGCAAGGCACTTCGAACTTCTTTCACCATAACCCTACTTAATAAACCCCTCTCCCAATAATCACTAAATTAAAACCGGGAAGTGGTGGGAGGATATTTAATACAGAAACCAGAGAGATTCGAAAAGGGATTTGAACTGTATATAATACGTTTTTGCCTGAGTGCAGCTCCAGAGGGAAGGCTGAAATCGAATAATCCTTATGGCTTGAGATTTACGGACGTTGTGGTAATCCAATCAAGCCCTAATCTGCTGTGTGGTTGATCCGGAGCGTGAGAAGCTTCTTAAGTGTTCCAGAGACGTCTACAGAACCAGCGTTCTGATTCAAGCGGCTTCTACGAATTAAATGCTATCGGATTTCACACTCATAAATTTTTATCAAGGTACTGTTTTTTGTACCGTATGTTCCGAGATATATGCCACGGTATTATTCAACGATGCTTATCAATGTCTCGGATATACAGGGTGTTTCAAGACGACATCGAACGAACACATAGGAATAGTTGCTCAGCTTCTATGTGACACATATAGATAGTTTTTACCACCAATATAACCGCATAAAATGCCCCAGTGTGTGGATTAGGCAGTGACAGGAACTACGACTCGTGCCTCACGCTGTCGGAGTTCGCAGGTATAGGTCACACGCCATGCCGCGTGCTGTAACTGTTTGAAAATATACCGACATACTCCGCAGTAGCTTGCTACTATTAAAAGTTCGTTGCTTATGTAACCGCAATAAAGAAGCTATTGATTAATTATTGCTTATGAGTGTTTAACGTGTTCCAAAATACCGTTAGAACAGTCCATGACGGCAAATAAGCTGGTGGACATATGCAACTTATACCTTTTAGAGGGAAGTTAATGTTAGGGAGGTTGAGGTTGGAAGCATTAAATGACAAACAGAACAGGAAACAACATCAAAGAATTGTAGATAAATTAACCAAAACTAAATGCCTTATACAATGACACGAGCATTTTATTTCACGTGTTAGATAATACTAAATAAAGAATTTCTAACTGAAAAGAAAGCGGTTGGTATTTACAGTAAGTGGTTGAAAGTACTGTACAATTAACTTCATAACAAAATGCTCTGAAGTTAAACAAATAAATGTTATTATTGATGTAACTATTTTTAGAATTCATATTTTAATGAAATTAAATTAGTCGTGCGTTCGTTAAACTCCCTTCAGCTCTTTCTCCATCAAAACCATATCCGTCATTTCGGCGTTCGTATAGCGCTCCATATTGCTTGGATTTGCTAAGCAGGTGCAAAATCCTCTCGGTTAGAACGGTATTTGTAGTTTTACACTGATGAGCAGCCTTACAAATGTCCGAGTTATTAGTCGACTTTTGCACAAGTAGGTGCCCTTTGCCCCATTACCTGAAAGGTAGGATAGGGTCACTGATTAAGAGCAAGGAGTAATGTTTTTGTTTTCGTGGCCGGTGCGTCCAAATAAAAAACTTCGCTTTTCTAAAAAATCTTACTGTCACATCCTTGGAAGATGCTGTAAAAGTATGGAACTTAATCCAACTTTCGCTTTTGAGTTATCCTGTTTACACACACACACACACACACACACACACACACACACACACACACACACACAACACACACACACACACACACACACACACACACACACACTCACATACATATATATGTGCACACACTCACACATAGAGACACACCTACATTTACAAGAGACCTCATCTGGATAATGTTTTTCAGTTGTTTTCCCTTATCCTGAAAGATGGATGTCTGGTAACTGTAAACTCTATGGTCCCTGGGCTCATTTGAGCATAATTCGCCTATTTCATTCATCGTCGTGTAAGATTTAACGTTGTAGGACTTTATTTTTTTAAAAAAAGTACTTTTTTTACTAAAAATGTTCTTTTTGGATTTTAGGACCTCAAAACATTTTTTCCACTGAAATGTATCGAACTCTTGAGTGGAATACAATATTTATGTACTTACAGTGCGTAGTAAAATAAACGCAGCAGAAATGAGGTACGTACCTCAGAGCTATTAAAGGTTGTCAAATAATAGATAAAATAACAAAATGAACATATGGCAGATAAATTAAGTATTGGTTCCACAAATAATAAAATAAAACAACATAGAGAAATATGATAAAGACATACACAGAGAATGGACAAAATAAGGAGTACCGAACAAGAAGATCTATTGGAAGACCGATGAGAAGATGCAAGGAGATATGAGACCGGAACAAACAGCCGTGAATTTTCCTCCATCAACCGGCAGCCTAAGAACGTTCCGCTAAAGCATCTCTGTCTCTTTCTCCCCTCCCTTATGTTGAAATTAGAATCGCTCTGGTTTGAGACAGAGTATAAAACGAGAGTATATGATGACGTCACGTTCTTCTACCCCACCCTTATGCATAACCACTTTTCCCATGCATAATGACATGTAATTCGCCATATCAGTACTACATGAAATGGGAGGAGCAAAATAAACAGTGCGTGCAAATTATAAATACCTTGTTAATGTGACAAAGGTTAAGGTTGCATGGAGATCTAAAGAGTGATCTGTCTCTAATGACTATGTAATTTGAAACAAGCCGTAATGCATCTGTACTAATAATGAAGATTGTTAAAAGGTCTTAAATCACTGGAGATACGAAACAATAATGCAATCGTGCGTTTACATTCACGTCCATATAGGTTGTGTAAGAGTGCATTGTGCACACCTAGACCTACATAGACTATTGCGCCTATTATTTCAGAGAAGTACCTGACAATTCTAGTCTGGAAGACCGATCCCACTGCAACAGCCACTTAACCTTCCGTTGGGCGCGTCAATTATCGTGACGCCGTTAAACGCGATGTATCTGCTGGATACATATGACGTTAATTGTGCTTTGCTGTTTTCAGTTGTTTTAAGACGAATTCATCTTATTATGAATCGGAAACGTTTCTCGGACATAGTCATCCTGAAAATATTGACATCAAGGTCATTTGTCTTCCAGAAGTCGTGAAAATTTTGCCGTCCTCCGCGGTATAATGACGCAATAAAGGCAATAAAGGCTTTCATTTCATTTATGTCTGTGTCTCTGCAATCACTCTCACATTCATATTTCATTGAAATCATCTATGCGTCTGTTGGTGTGTTGCACAAATATATGCAGAATATCACTGACGAAAAGTTTCCAACAGTCCAATTTAGTTGTCTTAGTTTTGGCATTCTCCACAACTCCAGGCAGTTTCATCATCATCATCATCATCATCATCATCATCATCATCGTCGTCGTCGTCGTCGTCGTCAATATCTTCATTGTTATCATATTGCGTCTTTTGTACTTGCCAAAATAGTAATTTTCATCGTTTCTAGTACTTAATTACTTTCCTCCTCATCAACATCATAATCGGTATCAGTGTCCACAGATCGTGTTTCAGTTATGTCTTCATATTCGGAATCAGTTTCTACAAAATTATCCTTAATCGGCAGCGCATCATCCTCGAAATTAAGGCCAAATCACATACTTGACCCATTTTCAAACCTATGGTATAATAAAGGCACTCTCATTTACCTTGCAACAACACTAGTTACATCAGCACTCTCTAGCAATGACATGGTTGGATCCAATAGCAGCGACAATGCGCAACGTGAGTTGGCGCGATGTATCTGGCAGATACAACAGCACACACGTGATGACGCTTGCTTCATTTGCAAACTTAGCATTAGGGAGAAATGATTGAAACATACAGAGAACAATAAAAAAGGTATGATGGAAGATGTCCTGGCTCGGCAAGCCCTTACCTCTACTTGCTGTCATAACAGTAAAACAAACTTAGGTTATGGATCTCACAGATTCATGCGCAACTAACGAAGGGTTAAAGAACCTGTCGGCATCCCTTTAGTGTCCTTGAGAAGTAATCTTTCTTTCGACGTTTGACCTCTAATTATTACACAAATACAACTATTTGCAACAAAAACTTCACTTATCTTAAAAAAATTATGTAAATTGTTCTTAATAATTCATGAGATCGATTTCACGTACATTTGTCCGCATCTTCAGTCAACACACTTCGTCCTCAAGGATACAATCATCGGTTACTATGTTTTTTTCCAGTATTACCAAAATCTGAAAATGAAGCAAACCTAAAAATAGAATCAACTGCTGGTATTTCAAAATTCATTACGCTATATTTAGTTTTTAAAATAAATATATTTTACCAAACCATTAAATCTATCGGACCATTTAATTGCTTTAATAATTTAACTTCAGGATTTATTACATGGTTAAATGACCAAAAATGATCTACTATGCCCGATTTATCAGTTTGTTTATACTTAATGTTACGAAGATGTTCTTTCGTTCTTGTTTCCAAATTCCGTTTCGTCTTTCCAATATAAACCTGATCACAATCTAAACAATTAAATTTATAAATTCCAGATTTTTTATTATTAGGAATTTTATCTTTTTTTAGAGAAATTTAGTAAAATCTTAATACTATATTTATTTTGAGGAACTGAAGTTATATTAAATTCTTTTTAAAGTGTTAGTTAACCCAATGATGGTAAGTAAACTTTTTAAAATTACAATCGTGTTTTTTTACCCTTAAAGTGAAGTTTTTGTTGCAAATAGTTGTATTTGTGTAATTTTTATTGCTTCACTGTAGCTAGCTTCATTTTTACATAATTATTTGACTTCTAAATTCATATTGCGTCATATATATGCATTTAATTAAATTTACTACTTGAAAATAGTCTGTACCTACGGGTTTAGGTTCTTTTTACACTCGCTTTTTGTTGATGCTGACAGTTGTACCATTTCTATTGCACTGTTCATTCAGATGTCATTGCTTTTTTCATTTATGTGGTTTAGGTGGCCATGGATGTTATGTATCGATGCAGCATTCATCTGCAGGGATAGGGAAATTCAAGAGACAATCAGTTTACTGAAATAAGAATTCAGCATTACAATTCGGCTGTCTTGATTGGAAAAATGAAGGTTTAAAGGGTACAAAATTAAGGATATATTTTATGAAGAGTCGTATAGAAATTTAAAAAACTATAGGTGCACTGCACGAGCACAGTTAAACATTGTGTTTAAGATATTACAGAGTGTTCCAAATTTCAAAGAAGTTTGAACAAAGAAGAGTTTAGTTTATATGAAGGACTTAGGAGAAAGGTTTACATAAGGACATAATATAAATTAAGGATTTTGTATATACGTTTCAAATTAAGTCCAGATAGGATAAATAGGTACGTCCATTTAAATTAAATAATTTAGAGAATATTTCCCTAAATTTTTTCAATGCCTACCACCAAAGAACAGGACTAAAACTACAAAACTCTACACAAGTATCTAGAAATGTATATTTCAAGTCAGAAGACAAATCCTTAGGAAGTAGAAGAACACAATATAAGTTGATTTAATAAAGCTGTAATTTTAATCCAGTCTAACACGCAGATGACCTCTGAAATGTTGTGCAAGCCATTTTTTAAAACTCGGCACTGTCATGTCCGGACTGTAAGAGGATGTGGCGTCCCTGGAGAGTGAAAGACGGACGAGAACATCGTAAAGGATGTTACATCACGTAAGAGCTTAGCCATCCCCTCCCCTGACTACCATTTCCGTCGCTTTATAACTTAGGGACATGGCGCGGTGCTATTGGAGCGTCTATTTGGACGGCACATACACACAGAGTAAACTTTCCCCTTTCAAAATTTAATATCTTTGGCTTGCATTTCTACTTGACTCCCTTAGTAAGATACCGAAGTGAAACGTTGGTGTTCCTCTTTAAGGGAACACTGCGAGTCTATGTCTACAAGGTTGATTTTCCAAACCTTGGGTTTATTTCTATTTGGTCGATCTGTTTTTTCAAGAACCTGCGATCCATCATACCATGCCATGCCTGGGAAGTCCGTGCAGCCAACCTAACTTAGTCACACACCTTTTCCTCCCTATATTTACTACACATGTCACGTCATGAAATTTGAATATATTTATTATCATAGAAGTTGAATAGTCATGTTTAATATACTTTGTTTTTACAGTTTCAGTATTTTCGCTACCTTTACTTGTCTTCTTTTTAGGACGCATATAATACTGACATGTTAAATTTCGCACTAAGGAACCAAACATTATACTCCACTATATATGGAACATTTTTCGTTACTTGTTATGCCTGAACATTGTTGTTAACCATTTTGGTTTAATACTATATGTTTAGACATTTGGATAACTAATAAAATGTGATGCCTGAACATTTGTATAGAATATGCCAAATTAAATAAAACAGGGTTCTTCAGCTCTGAAAGATTTACTAAATTCCACTAATAAAAGCTACAAATATGCTTTCTCTATTAGTACGAGGCCTGTTCAATAAAGAATGATTATAATTTTTTATGGTCATAAAATTCAATTCCGTTAGCTTAATATGAAACAAACACACCGTAGTAGTTTTATTGTTGGTACTCCTGGATCGCACCTGTGAGAACGAGGCAAGTTCAGACATATTCAGTATCGCCTACCGCTGCAGTGAAGGTAACACGCGAGGAACAACATGTGGCTTTGAAATTCTGCTTTCGTCTTAACAAATCTTCAGTTGAGGCCTATACAATGTTACAGGAGGCCTTTGGAGAGTCTGTTCTTCCCTACTGCACAGCTCGAAGATGGTTTAAAATGTTTAAAGAGGGGAGACAATAAGTT
Organism: Mantis religiosa; assembly: GCA_030765055.1. Lineage (NCBI taxonomy): Eukaryota > Metazoa > Arthropoda > Insecta > Mantodea > Mantidae > Mantis > Mantis religiosa. Next base: position 71,587,354 of record CM060959.1, read on the forward strand.
TCAAAGCAAGGTGGACCTTGTGCTTCAGGTATTGCTCTTACGGAAGAAAACATCAACACTGCTGCTGCCATTGTGAGAGAGGATCGACGAATTACCTTAAGATCACTTTCTGAAATACTGAACATTTCATTGGCTGCCACCCACACGTTGGTGACAGAAACATTACACATGAGACGTGTTTGTGCGCGATGGGTACCAAGACTGCTGATTCCCGAACAAAAGCACATTCACATGCAGTTAAAGTAGATGTTAGAGGAAGATCCAGAGTTTCTTTCAAACGTAATCACTGCTGATGAAACTTGGTTACATCATTTTAATCCTGAGAGCAAACAGCAAAGCTCAGTGTGGAGATCTCCTTCATCACCAACCCCCCAAAAAGCAAAAGTGTTTGCTTCTGCTGGGAAAGCTATGGTCATCTCATTCTTTGATATTCATGGAATGGTTTATCAGCATGTTGTCCCTGCACACACATCAGTAACCGGACAATACTACAGGGATATCCTGAAAACATTGCAAGTTCATATAAGGGCAAAAGATCGCATTTCCGTGAAGCAGGCTGGATGCTGCACCACTATAATGCGCGGCTGCATATTGCCAATGTTGTTGAATATCTTGCAAAAATTAACGTGAAGAGTATACCTCACCCTCCCTATAGTCCGGATTTAGCCCCATGTGACTTTTTTCTATTCCCTAACTTGAAGAAACGCCTTCGTGGGAGGCACTATCCATCATCAGAAGCAGTGGTAAAGGCTGCGGAGGCGATTTTGAAGGATCTCTCAAAAATGGTTTCCAGCATGTCTTTGAAGACTGGCAGAAATGCTGGGACAAGTGCATTGCATTCAGGGGAGACTGTTTTGAGAAACACCATCAAAATTATGAGGATGAGTAAAGGTACGTTGTCAAAAAAAATTGTGATAATTCTTTATTGAACAGCCCTGGTACTTAACGAAGCGGTAACAGTACTGTCGTTTCGAACGTATGTGGACGCGGAGTTTATACGGGACTTTATTCCTGTTTGGACATAGTATAGTAAAAACTGTAACTTAGCGACCCATTTTGAAGAACTGACTGTTGCTTAAGACATATATCTTGTGCCCATAAGGTAGTTTCGTGGAACTGTTAACGTAAATATCAATTACCGAGAGGTAGATACAAGAATAACCTTTTGTAGCAATAGTCTGGCTGTGAGAATCTAACACAGATTTTTTTAACGTTTGCAGCTACCAATTGCTTTTTTTTCGAAACGTCCTCCCTTAGATTGCATTTCAAAAGTGTTGTAATGGTTCTTTTATAAGAAATGAACTTGTTGCTCTATAGAAAGAGCTCGCTCTAACGCTAGTCTCAATTACTTGGGCCAGGATATTGATTGAAGTCGGCATGGACCTATCATCTTCAACAGAGAGCTTCTCAATGCCAGCAGAATTCCCAATAAAACGTCAGCTATTGTGGTGGAAAAGCTCCGTTTCACTTCAGACAGCATTTCTTGAAAATGTGCGGATACGGAACACTTTAGGCTCCAGTACATTTCTTATTGAACTGTCACGGGCTTTGAAATTCTGCTGCTTGGTGGAAAGTAGGGATCTGCTTACACCGTATATGCTGAATTAATTTCCCAAAACTTACGTTATCTATATCTCAAGTAATCTAGCAGTTTATGGTTTTGTTTGTTAGAAACCAGAGGAGAATTTCGGCATTTAAACGGATAGCGCTTATTGTGCTTCTGAAAATGTACAGGATTTCGGAGTGTTTTTATTTTCTTTTTTTGTTGTAATTTACGTCCTCCAACATTAAGTCATATCAGGCGATGAATACAATGGGTGAAATGATGCTCAAATAAGCCCAAGGTCCATTGAGCTTAGAGTTACCCGACATTCGTGTTTCAAGATAAGGGAGAACTCTGAAAAAACCTTATCAAGGTAACTCACCCTGACAAGTATTCGAACTCGGGACCTCTTGAACGAGAGGTAGACACGCTACCATCTACGCTACCGAGGTGGGCACAGGATTTCGGAGTGAAGCGATGAAAATGGAAGACGTCCAGGTCTGGAGGACAGCCTCAGACCCAGACGGGATTCTTAAGCGAGTTAGAACTCGCAATGGTTTCTAAGACTGCTTAAAATTGACAGCCCTATGACAGTAGATTGCTTTGGCATGTAAGAGAGAAACCCCGACATACCAGGTGTGCCCATATGATCCTGTTAATCGAGAGCGTCTTTAACAAAAGTCAATTAGTCAATTTAGAGCATCAGACGGTTCCATAAAGCAAGCCTCAGCGCAATGTACCTTGCCTGCTGTCCACTCGCCTGATCTTTAGCCCTGAAACATGATGGGCCGTATTAATAGTCACACTTGATCTGGACCAACTTACTACTTCCGGTGGACTAACGGTAGACAATCGATTTTCTTATTCATAAACCGCAATGAGCGATAACCGGGGACCAAACACGTTGGTCCGTCTCAAATTTTGGTCCGCCTCCGAGGGGTAGATTAAAGGCGGACTATGTGTGCAACATGGACGACAATAAAGTGATGAATACAGCTGTGGTGCGTAGAATTCGTGAAATAAGACGACGGAGGAATAGTTATCTACCAAGAATAGAAATTATTGCGAAGTACGACGATCTAAAATTCAAAAGCAGATAGAGGTTTAGTAAAGCGAATACCAGAAAGCCGATAGAAATGATTCATCCTAACCTGTACGTCGGGGACGATAACCGAGGCCTCAGTATCTCAATTGACACTCAAATCCTAACAGCACTTCGATATTATGCAAGAGGAGGATATCAAGAAAACACTGCTGACCTGCAAGGCATCAGTAAGCAGCATTATTGTGAGATGCATTTTGAGCACTTTCTTTATTTCAAAACACAAAACTTTCAAAGTTTGGGTAAAAAGGCCATATTCATAGCTTTAAAAGTTTCTGGAGCCTAAAGTTATTAAGACACACAGAGACCTATGGAAAATTAAAAAAATGGATGTATTTAGGAACCTGTTGTTAAAATATTAGACCAACATTTACGTTATTTTGTCGCAAGGGACCTTTTAGGTGACGTAACCAAAACTAAATAAATTTGACCATATTTTCCAAAATATAAAGGTGAAATTGAAAAAATAGGGCTGTATCATATTTGCACTAAGTTACATCTGTGGTATTAATCTTAAAACGCTAGCGTTATTAGTTGAGGATTTCAAACTTTTAGTCACAGATATCCTTAACTTTGAACCGCCGGTCCAAGAGTCACCTGCGACCTCCAAGGACCGACATGCACGCTTTTCGTCCTCAATGCTTTCTCGTCCAATTCGAAAATTTTGGCCCATTTTTTATGATAGAATATAAGAGGGGATCCTTCCCCATATATAGTGTGACTTTGTGGGCTCGTGAAATGAAAAGTCCAATTACACAAACTCAACAATGTTCTTTATTTCCACCGACTTACAGTTGAGCACTTGCCAATTACACAAAATTACGTAATGCACACAATTACGTTTCACCAGTTCGTCCGTTACCGTTCCGATGCACGTACACAATTACGTAAAGTCTTCCGTTGCACAGTCTTCTCGTTCATTAACACGGCGCTCCTTCGCCAGCACGTCAAACACTGACTGATTCGCTCGCTCGCTCGCAGGTACTGGTAGGCTTGTGTTAGCCTGAAGATTGTTGCTGTGTGCCCACCCAGGATAGGGTTTAACCACAGATAGGATTTTCTTTTCGGGATGGGTTAGGATGGCTGTTTTTCTTTGAGGATGGTGGATTGCATATGAGGTAGTTTATTGACTCCTCTAGAAGGATAGAATGCTATCACTAGCACCCTGGCGTAGAAAGAATTATTTTAGTTTGAAATGAATTTTGACTGAATTTTTGTTTAATTTTGAGACCAACAACTCTTGGTAGATTATGGGAGCTCAGCTTTTGCTGCTGCTGCTGGAAATGCTCCGTGGTTACCTCGGATGCCCGCAAGCCATGCGGGGGACCCGGAATAGTCGGCGACGACGTCTTGTGGGACCATAATCACCAAGAGACCGAACCAGGGCACTTCTGTGCAAAGGTAACTGTGCGTATAATTTTGTAGCCCGGCGTCTAATTTCATCGGACTGATTCCACTCGCTGCAGCCCTTTTTATAGGCATCTCGCCGTCTTCTCGACTTCTCTAGTTTCCACGCGAAGGTTCCAGATGATAGGAGAAGGGGAGAGAAACGTCCAGGGACGAGTGACATTTCCCTAATCACCCCTCAGTTAGTGACAGAGACTAATGGGAGGCGTGGCTCGGCTGCCTCTGGTTTCCTCACAGCTGTTGCCGTCATGCCTTCCGCTAATTGGGTGACAATAGCTTCGACTCACTGATTTCATTTGGACTAACTGCTTCTTTTGTGAAGAAACTAATAATCCTCCATACTCTCCTTTGAACATATGAAAATGTTCGATACATAGTTGTCTTTATGCAACTATATCTGAATAATTGAAGAAAGCGAGGTGGAGGTTAAAGCTGTGGTTATTTATTTAATATATAAGCTATGGCACCACAATAGGATTTTGTGTAGGCGATCTTTTTGGCGAAACTGGAAACCTATGGACATACCCTCGTAATTATTCTTAATATGTGTTTTTAAATTAAAAGTGTACTTTTGGGTGAGAATCTCTCAAAAATATTTTCATCACATCTGTGGAGGTTAATGAATTGAAATATCATTTAGTATTTTGTGGATTTCAGATTTTTAATTATACTGTTCACACACTCGCGCATATGCATACATAATTACACTCATGTACATGTTTGAAAATTGTCTGTCGACCTTTTCGGTGGAATGCAAACCTTTCCTACCTGCTAATAATATGTAAATAGTACAGAAAATAAGTAATAATTGATGTCAAACCTAAAAATTAATTGAATTCCCATAGTTACGGAATGCTCACCAGCCTAAACTTTCATCACAATGTACCAGTAATTCCTCTGTGGCATAGAATTTTCTGGGTAACGTATCAAATTGACTTCGTTATACTTCAGACAACCTTCAGGAGCTGTGAAGCTTCAGACACTTGTAGGGCTTACCAACTTATCTGATGACGTCTTGACTTGGTCATCTGTCCGTTCCCTCCCTGCAACTTCTTCCTGAGTGACCTACTTCCAATTCACGAGATGCTAGAACATGGTGTATGCAATTAAACTGGAACAGAAATGATCAGGGAACATAAACAGAGGATCCCAAGCTCCTCCCGAGCCTTATTTAATCAGAGATCTTATAATAACATTAATTAAGCTTAACGTTAGCTTTAGTGTCTTGGAGGAATTGAAATACATTGTGCATGAGAATAAACACGTCTCTGTTAAGCAGTGTTGCAGCGATTTTAACTTACTGTAATCAAAATTGCATTTTCCACAAGATCTTGAGGGAAAAAAGAATTTTATTTTATCTGCCACCTAGGTAAGAAGTAGGAGTGTTATATTCCACCAAAAATAGTTAAAATATTTCACAGAAATATTCATTTCGATACCTCCTAAATAAATAATAAATGAAACATTTTTAGAAGAAGTTTAGTGGCTGTATTTGTAAGAAGCATCTCTCGAAAATGAAAGACGGTTGAATGCTACACTTTATATTTAACTCCAGTCTTCCAAAGATGCAACATAATGACTCTCCAAACTGCCTTTAGAAGGGAAAACGACTCTTGCAATTTTGATAAAAATAGTTTAAAATATTGTCATTATAGATAAAATGTTTGTTGGTTACCAACACGCCCCACATGGCAGCTTTGGCCTTCTGGGTAACGTCACCCCACCACGTGATGACCGGACACCGTTTCTCAGGTGGAGGCACCCAGAGGGCGGTGTTCATTACCTCCAACGATAGGGTGATAGTGAAGATGACGGTGAGGCGAGAGGACCTAGAGCTTACACCGTGAACTCCGACACGTTAGGCATAGGGGACTCTTCACATGTGCTAGACAGAGGTGAAGGCGTGGATAGGGCCGACTTAAAATCCTAATCCCAGAGCCGAGAATCGAACTCGAGACCCTTTGCACGGGAGCCGCGAACGAAACCACTGCGCTACCCCTGCGCCCAGATAAAATATAGATGTATTTGGAAATTTTTATAATGGCCCCTGAAGTAATTATTATCCTGGATCATCTCTGGCAAACAGGAAGAGAAAAATAAAATATTATGCACAGAAATGTGTTCCTTATAGCACATGCTTTATGTCATCACAAAATCTTACTTCCCAACCATAATAGACAAATGAGAACTTCCTACACAAAATCCTAATTTGTACCTCATTAAACCCTAGAATTTCTGACAAGAGATTGAAGTTCTTAGTAGCAGTATGCATTTCCGGTAATCATCATTGAATATGAATGAATGAATGGATTTCTGGATATTTTTATTTTCTCAATAATGGCACTAAAGATTTTCATTAAATTGTTATGTTATTAAAATAACTTTGCTGAATTTTTCGGGAATAGCTTTTTAACTATTCTTCATTCCGAACAGGTTTTGCATAAGTGGTAAACAAGTGGTGATAGACAAATCCGTACTGCACAAAAAATGTATATCTAGAGCTAATTATGTCAAATTATGTCAAATATTTATCTGTAAAAATAAACATTTGCGAAGTATTCTGTGGTTTATTTGGATTCTTCAATGCTTACACTATTCTATGAGAAGCCGTTATTCGGTTCTCTTTGTACGGTTATGTAAAGGGAAAGCAATTTCAAAGACATCAGGTAGCGACCAGGTCTTAAAATATTTGGCAATCTTTTAAAGCCTGCTGCATTTGTAGTTTTAAGGAAGTTTGTAGTAAGACAGTTTACAGAAGTATTTATTTTACTATTTAGAAGAACATTTCTCATTTCAATTTCTTGCGGAAAGTAAACTTAGGCGCAGTGGACGTTAGTGCGCGCCGTATGCGGTGGATATATTTTGAGGAGAGAATGTGTGCATACATCCTTCTGAACAAATCGAGGATAGAGAAAACATCAAGAGGAGGGCCAGAGATTTGCAAACCTTAGGGGCTCCTCTGCTCTGGTCTGCCACCATCAGATTTGGTCACAAATCTGGCACAATTTTGACAGAATACTGAACCTCCCCGTTCCTAATTCCTCAAATATCCCAAGAATCAGTTGTATGTTTGGTATTTTGGAAAATCTATTGGGCTCTTTGGTTCGGCAATGCTATTTACGGGATGCCATGGCTAGTGTTGCGTACATTGTGAGCAGTCAGTCTTCAGTTGTTAATAAACAATCACAAAATGGATATAACGAAGGTAGAAGGTAGAATCCTAAACCACTATTGGAAACAGCTCGGAAAATATGTGAAGTTGAAGGAGAAGGTATTATTAGTGAGCGTGTGGAATGATGGTTCCAACGTTTCAATAAGGGAGACGAAAACAATAACGATTTATCACGTTCTGGAAGACCTAAACTATGGAATATCGAGGATGCAAGCCAAGTTTTTCGAGAAAATCTGCAAAAAGGTAACCGTAAGCTTTCAGAAGAAATTGATGCTTTAAAAGATGCCATATATTACCACATTAAGACACTTGGAAAATCATACAGAAGCTATAGATCTGTAACTCATGAACTGACACCTCAACAGGCTGAACCTAGAGTGGATAACTGTCATCAGCTTATCCGTAAGCCCATGAATGATAGATTTGTCAGGAAGAATTATCGCTTGTGATGAAAAATGGATATATTACCGAAACCCTGTTGGCTTGCTCTCCACCAACCTGCCAAAATCATCGTTAAAAATCAGTTCGGTCCCAAAGTAATATGTGTCTGATGGAATTTTGGAGGTGTGATTCACTGAGAGTTTGTTCCAAACGGGCGGGTGATTGATGCGCATCTTTATTCTCAACAACTGGAACGAATTCATGAAATTTTGAGACGAAAATACCCAGCATGGTTAACCGAAATAGATTACTGTTCCCTATCATAGCCATACTGCACGAACGACCATGGAGAAAATTCAGGAATTGGAAGGAATTGAACTGCTATCACACCTACCATACAGCCGTGATCTCGTACCATCAGATTGTCATATTTTTTCGGTCCATGGACAATTTTCTACGTGGAAGAAATTTTGACAACATTGAAATTGTGCAAGTGGGTGTCGCCAAGTTCTTCGCATCAAACACCACAGACTGGTACCATCGTGGGATATTAAACCTCGCTCAACGATGGCTCAAGACCGTAGAATCTGATGGTTTATATTTTGAAGATTCGTTAATTGATTGTCAGAATACATTTAAAATATTTTTTCTTAAAATGACATTACTCATGAGAGAGTATCTGTATTATAACATACGGTAGTCTGGATTGCATTGGGTTATGTTACGGAGGGGTTTCGGTATGTCGACCCGGCTTGATCCATTGTATTTGTACCCCAAGTGGGGCATCCCCAGGAGGAGGGATCAGGTGAGGGGAGACAAAAGGCACTTGACGCAAGGTATCACGACAGTGCAGAGGGCAGGGTCCGTATAATTGACCAGTTGGAAACTCCCTGGCAAATCAGTACAAACCGTATCTCACCCACCATGGTCCTGAAACGCCCCACCAGGCTGGCCCGGAGATCAGAGACAGTCCTAATGAGGAAGTATTTACCAGGGGCATATCACGCTACCACGTACTGCCAAGACACTCACTGACACTTCCACAATGAAAGAGACCACCAGATTAGAGATACTGTGAAATGATAATGGAGGGACATCAAAGTCGTGGAGTGTAATTAACGTACCCAGCTTTCGCCTGGCGACCCGGGAAAATCCCCCAAAAAGTCATGGATCAGTTAGGCTGGACACTGCAATTGAACCCGGATCTCCGTAAATTAGGCTAGAGAAGAAACCGCCAGAGACAAAGTGCTATGAATGTATACATTGTTTAGTACATTTATTTTATTTTCCATTTGCTCCAAACAGCACTATCTAGAAGTTGGGAATGAAGTAGTTTTTGATAAATGACATGTTTTTTAAGCTAGAAATTAATTTGAATTCTGTAGTCAGTAGGGCAGGCACTGTTTGCGACCTATCGATCTGACTCACCTACAAAGCTCCCGCCCTTGTTTGTCAAAATGAGACATTGCTTTGATCACATATGCAAGCAATAGGAGTCTGGAAAACTGATGCAGCCTGCAACCCTGACCCACACGTTGATACAGAATATTGTGTAGATACGTGACCTGCATGGAATACTATACAAGTGTAGCGAGACCGTTATTACAGAATCGTGGAATAGTTTAAAGTTATGTATTTTACACTATTTTTTCATGATGGTGTGTATTATTTTGAAGAATTATTAATGTACCATCGAGGGTCTGATGATAAGTCCCGGGCCTCCCAATAAAAAAATTAAATTTTTGACCTTTATTTCTTAACATACTCTCTAGACTGGCCAATGCATTTGTCATATCGGTGTTCTAATTTAATTAAACCATCTCTGTACTGCGATTTATCATGGTCTTCAAAATAGAAGTTTACCGTATCAATAGCCTTCTCGTTATTGTGAAATCTTCGTGCTCTAATAAATTTTTTGTGTTTCGGGAACAGATGATAGTCACTGGGTGCTAGATGTGGCAAATAGAGTGGATGTTCAAGCTATTCGAACTTAATTCGCACATGTTTCCCACTACAATGTCTGAACGATGGGCCGGAGCATTGTCGTGAAGAAATACGATCTTTTTCTTTGCCAAATGAGGACTTTTGCTTTTCACATCATCGCAAGCTTGCGTACTAGTCACCAGTGACACTTTTAGCGTTTTCCAAGTAATCACTAAAAATAATTCTCATAAAACACTCGACATAACCTAGCTAACGAACAAAATTGACGTGGCCTTTTTTGGGATTGGTCCATCTGGCGCTATTCACTGCTCTGACTGTGATTTACTTTCTAAAGTGTAGTGATGTATTCAAATTTCATCCATGGTAATAAGCCATCTCAAAAATTCACTGGGATTTTTACGGTAGCTCCAAATTCTTAACAAAAACAGCATTTCTTAGCAACTTTTGATCAGGTGTCAAGAAACGCGGCGCCCATCTTGCACAAACCTAAAAGCCCAAAACAGTACTTAAAATATTGTGACTTTGTGGGTTCGTGAAATTAAAAGTCCAGTTGCACAAACTAAAATGTTCTTTATTTCCACCGAATTACAGTTGGTACACGTATCACACATAGTTACGTAACACTCACAATTACGCAACACTCACGATCACGTAACACTCGCTACTCGGCACCTTGCCGTACGACTCTCTCTAGAGCTGGCTAAAAACTCAGAACTGAGAACTGCCTGAGTCGTCCAATGCGTCGCTTATATAGGCAGATCGCTGCATCTCGAAGCTTCGCGGCTCGGAACAATCATCCCGATTGTTCCAGATGTCAGGGGGAGAGGAAAAAGACGGTACAGTAGCTCGTGATGCTTTTCTAACCATCACCTCAGTGAGTACCACACAGATAAATGGGTAGGCGTGGCCTGAACGGTTCCCGTCCCGCCCCTAACTGCCAGCTGGATGTGCCTTCCGATAATTGGGTGACAATATTATCTGCACGTTCTTTTGATACCTATGTTTCAGCCTTTTCTATCTCAAACAATTTTAATCTGTGCCTTCCAGTACTAAACGATGAATTCTTTACAGTGATCTCTGGTGTTGTGACTTCCACAGCGAGGCTCATTATTAGTGTTTGTAGTCCCATTTTAAACTCTCCAACCCACCTTATATTACATTTGACAATGCTAAAATATACCTCTCAATGTCGATCTTTTTCTCGCGCTCTCATAAAGGTGAGCTTGAGTAGATAAGAGCAAAGCCTCTAGCTACAGATAGGCGAAAATAATTGGCATACGAATAACTACCGAAAAGACCAGTAGTTTTAAAACGAAAGTATAGTGCCTTATTTATCACTGGTGGCCGGCCGGACGACGAGGGGTTATTACTGCAACAGAAGACACGCTCCCGCGGCAGTAGACCGGCCAGCAGTGAAAAATAAGACACTATAGAACGCAGTGCTGGACATAAAAGCTAGCATAATCAAACTTTTTATATCACTACGCCCTTGTTCTGTGAAGATATTAATGTAATGTCTTAAGCCAAGAAAAAATATATTACAGAAATATTCTTAACTTTACAAGCTATTTACTGATGAATTATCATTGATCCAAATGTAACTAAGAACTAAAAAATATGTTAATGTATGGGGCAAACTTTAAACAAATTATTGTAGAGAATCAAGATTTCAACAAGACATTAAACTGCTAATTGTAATATATGAAGATTTCGAGACACCAACTCCATTACCACCTTTTAAAACAGACGTCAAGAAAAAATCGGTGATTAATTTGATAATTTTCTGTGATATGTTTTAGTATTATTATAAAATTTACGTAAGTGAAAGAGATTTCAACTCTAAAACTCTCACTTGAATCAGATATTGATTACAGTGCCTATTTTGGAACGTCTGTCAGCTTGTGTTTTCACAAGCCTAGGAGATCACGCAATGTTACTAACTAATCCAGTGGATTTTTAAGAACAGTTTGTTATAAAACGTGATTTTATGTTTTTCTGTTTATTTACTCTATAAAGGGCACAACATTGAATTTGAACAGTAATACCTATTCAAGTGTACTAAATACGTAACGTCAGGGGTGCAGTTTTATCAAAGTGTTGTATATTTGAGGAATATGTTTGTAGGTGAAGTAAATGTTAAGTATTTTCATTTTACACTTCTTAACCATTTCAAGGTCTTAGAGCCTCTATTTTTTGCGTACAGAATATTCCTTTTTCTTTTTTAGAAATGTCTATCTTCTTTCATAAGTAAGTCCCCAATAACTTTTAAATTTGTACTATATCCAAAACATAACAACTAACATGACATTGGTGGTTGATTCGTGCGTTTTCCTACAGAATTAGAAAGAACAGTAAAGAAACTAAGCTGAATTAATTGTTATTTGTTCTTGATTTGAAACGGCATGTATAATTTGTACAATATTGGTTTTGCTACTAACTTGTATTCTATATTCTATAACTTACCAATGAATATTTTTATCAGTGTGTTACTCTAACAAAAAGAAAAGCTCTTGAATGCTTTATAGGTTAGTAACCCATATCCGGGGCGCCATGTAGTAAAGTGTAACACTTCAAGTACCTACTCATCTGTAGCCGCCTATAATTATAAGTATATTTGGCAACAGGTGAAGTCGGTCAGAGTTTTGACAGGCAGAAGTAGTCGTGCCAATATGCTTCATTTCCTAGAGGGGGGCACCACTTGGGTTTCGAGTTCAATACAGTCCTACTTCCACGTGTTCTTCTCATATCCTTGACAATGTAAATCTGTGCGCCAAAATTTGAATCCCAATTCATTTCACGCTTAAACCATGTTTCGAAACTTCCTGCATTCTTATTATTATAATAGTCACGTATTTTTTTTAAATTGCATTGTTGCTTCCAACTCTCCCGATATGGTTTATGACCTTCAGGGATACCTCTTCCCACCAAGCAATGACAAGAACTATTTATTTAAGCTCTCGACAGTGCCTTTGCATCCATTGGTAGCTTTACAGTGAGGTTAGCGATGAACCTACAGTTTTTAAGGTTTATCCAAATCATGTTGGGCTTTGAGTTATTCAGAGTTGAAGGCCTGAAAAGGGTCAACTTAAATCGTCAATCAATAATAGGAAATTAAACTATGGGCTCTCGATATAAGATCCGCGACAGAAACTTCCGGATTAGGTACTCCAGTGCACGTTTTAATATGCTGTTTGGCATAAGAATAAGAGTGTTATAAGCAACACTTTCTCAGTAACATGTCCCAGTTTGCACTCGCCAATCTGCATTTGGATTGGTCCAATAAGAAACACATATTACGAGTGCATTTGAGTGCCTGCCTCTGTGGTTTGGGGGTTGCGTTTTTGTCCTCACGTTCAAGAGGTCCCGAGTTCGAATCTGGCCAGGAATTATCTGGATAAGTCTTTCTTTGAAGTTTTCTCTTATCCTGAAAGATGAATATCGAGTAACTCTAAGCTCTGTGAACTCTTTTCTTATTAGATCGGTCAGCAATAATACATGCTTTGCAGATCTGAGAGAACAGAAACAAAATAATTATAGAGTAATGACATTGTAGAGGTACGACAATCTGCCTCCTATGAGCTAATACAAATGTGTCACTGCACTAATACAAATGTGATACTGAACTAACAAAATGGTGTACATACTTCAGTAGTGATAATTTACACAGTAGAGCAGAAGAACAGAAAAGCAAATTGGAACAGCAGATCATTCAGAAGTGGAAGTGTCATCACTGTAAAACAGGTCATGTGAAAGTCTTTGCTTCAGTCGCGGTGGCCGGCGACTTCGGACGCCGATATTATACGTCGCAGCTCCTGGGACGTGTGGTAGATTGTAGAGGAAGCGTCGAGCAATCTGTCGGATGAAATGGTGGAGAGGAAGAAGTCCCAGCTAGTGATGCAGCTGCTGGTTGCGGACAAACCAAGGAGCATTGGTGGCGATTCACAGGAATCGACTCTGGATGACCAGTAGACGCCTCAGGTGACAAGTACTGGTAGCCGCCCAGACCTGGCTAGTATACGTAATAAGAGGTCGAAACAGAGATTTGTACAGGAGCAGTGAAGATTCTAAACCAAGTGAAGTGTGTTTGTGAAATAAACGAAAGAGTTGTGAAAAACGAGCGGATACCAGGGTAATGGTACGGTCAATATGAGGCTTCCACGTAAGCCGAGGGTCCAGGAACACTCCAAGGTACTTGACTGGTATAGGTGAAGGGATCTATGAACCCTGGGCTCATTTGGGCATCATTTTAGCCGTTTCATTCATCGTCCCATGTGACCTACGTTTGAGGACTTTAGTAAAATAGCAATTTGGTTTATTTTAAACCTAAATTCAATAAATATATTGAAAGCTCAGATAGCTAACAACAGAAGTTACTTATATTGATTAAAACGTTTTCTTCAGAATTCAATTAGTTGAAATGATTAAGTAAATGAAGGTTCAGGGTTGAAGATCTAAACTTACATGTTTTCTTCTTTGAATTATAGTGCATTTTACACACATAACTTTTTCTTAAAATGCTTTCTATCTCAGATCATGTACTTCAATTGATATTCAGTTTTTGGAATACAATAAGTTATTCTTCTGCCCACTACAATTAGCAAACGTAATGATTGACTTACCTTTAGCAATAATTCATTAAATTTTTATCAAAAGAAAAACTTTGGTTTGTCAGCATCCACATGAACTTCTTAATTTCGATCGCTTTTAAAAACGCTGGCTATATTTACGAAAAATTGTAACACCTAACAAATCTCCAGACTTTTTCTTGTACAAGAATATTTCAAATATACATCATTCGAAAAAAACTTATCAGCAACAAAATACCCAAGCAGAAAACTTTCATCTCAAGTAACTGCCAGAATTCAACCGATTAACAGACGCGCCCGCCCTTGTGAGCGAGGGGTGGGAGAGGTAGCTGTTGCAATGCAAGTTCACTGCCCAGGTGTTTCTTGTAATCTGTTCACTATTACTCTATATAATAATATTCACAATCATTTTAGAGGAAAAAAGCTTATTCAAATACAAGTTGCAAATATTAGTTCATCATCGCTTATCCTAAAATAAAACTTGCTCTGTAACACTGTCCTGTTAAGTCAAAGGGAGAGAATATTTTCCCTTCTCTTCCAAGCACCATTTCTTCTGATCTTGATTTAGAGCAAGCTTTATAATTGCAATATTTTTCTTCATTTATGCCTTTTACACGTTCCATCTTCGTTTTTATTTGTAATACTCTGTGCTATAAATCCAGTACAAGGATGTCATATTTACCTTTTCTCTCCCACATTTCCTGTTTTCTTCTCACAGTTAACATAAATGTTCATGATGGAAACCGCCTGCTAAACCCCCCCCCCTCCTCTAAGTTCTGAAGGTGTCTTGGCAGATTTACTACCATCATTAATTCATTTCGTTCATCGTCTGGGACAGACAATATATTATTCTTTTTCTTAATATTTGCGGTCCAACGGCTCTCGGAATGAGAGCACAACATTCCCAATGTGCTATGGCGCGAATTTGTGTCACGTGCGCATGCGCAGTGTATGACCCGGGTCTTCTGGACGTTAGCCAGTTGGCCACACTTCACCTTATCATGATTAATTTTCAACAGCGTGTCGCATGGCGGGGCAGTCTGCTTCTGTCGGGTTATGAACTCGTGTCCTCTGCTAGATACATAACAGTGATTTAGCATGCTCCATCCTTGTATGAGATAACAATTTTCCAAATATTACTTCCCACAGCCAAACTTGCCCGCCTCGGTAGCGTGGTGGTAGCGTGTGTGTCTCACTCTAAGAGGTCCCGAGTTCGAATCTCGGTCAGGATGAGTTATCTGGATAAGTTTTTATCCGGGTTTTTCCCTTATCCGGAAGGGGAATGTCAGGTAACTCGAAGCTCTATGGACCCTGAGCTTATTTGAGTACCATTTCACCCATTCCATTCATCGTCCGATATGACAACGTGGGAGGACGTAAAGTACAACTATAACAACTATAACAGTTACAACTATAACAGATTTGTAGGTATACGATATTTCTAGTTTTATTTTTGCCAGTATAGCTTGGGATCAATCAGACTCCATTGTGCGGGTTCCCGATTGTGACTGACTATTGCAAATTGGGCCAAAGTAATCAAATATTACAGTGTAGTATTTTTAACTCACTTATAAGTGGAATTCTCTGGTAATATTTTCACTTAAATACTTTTACTATCGAGTGATTTTTTTTTTTTTTTTTAAATTTACGTCCTCCAACCTTAAGTCATATTGGACGATGAATGAAATGGGTGAAATGATGCTCAAATGAGTCCAGAATTCATGGAGCTTAGAGTTACCCGACATTCGTCTATGAGGATAAGGGAAACCCTCGGAAAAAGAATCTTATACAGGTAACTCACCCTGACCGAGATTCGAACTCGGTACCTCTGGAACGTGAGGCAGACACGCTACCATCTGCGCTACCGAGTCAGGCATCGAGTGAATGAACTTAATGACATCTTAAATAAACCGAAGCTGGTATCATGGTTGAGGAGCTTTTTATATCTTCTACAGTTATTATGAAATTTCTTAATGTGTTATTGCAGAACTTGTTATTGCAGAAAAAAATATAACTTCAATATTTAATGAAAAATATTACGTGTTCCACTCATTACTTTGCCTGCTCACTTTTGTCCAAACTATAATTTAAATTTTAGTTAATTGATGGAAATTAATCATTTCTCCACACTAGCCGTACACAGGCTAAGGTTGTTGATAGAGTTGACTCTATCTGTCAACAACCTTAGCCTGTGTACGGCTAGTGTGGAGAAATGATTAATTTCCATCAATTAACTAAAATAATAAGAGCTAAATGATGAAGCCTGGGACTCAAGTACTTACGATAGTATCTTGAATGTGAGAGCTCCTAGTGTTCTACCGGGGAAATATATGAATCAAATGGAGAATTTAATGTCAGGCCGGCACGTTGGCCATGGTAGCTCAATGGGTTAGAGCGACTGGACGGAAACCGGGAGATCCGTGGTTTAAATCCCGACAGTGGCATTGAATTTTTCATGTTGACTCTATCTATATAATTTAAATTTCTTATTCTATTATCTACTTCAATATATTTGAGACTGTCATTTGTAGAAATGCTATTATTACGTTTTCTAGCAATGCAATGGGAATTTACGAAAACAACGAGCCTAAGCGCTAACCAGTTCTTTTAAAGTCTGGTCACTATATGACAGCTTTGAAACTTCATTCTCTTTGCATGACAGGGAAAAAATGGATACGACTTCCTATTTGAGAGAAATATAAGTATAGTAAAATCCAAATTAGTAGCAAGGAATAATTTGAGCAATTATTTTATATAAATTGTGTCCTTTAAGGAGATTTACATGTTTGTGAAGTAATAGTGGTCTGTCCTCCAATTTAATTGCTATGCAAAAGTTATTTAAAAAGAACAGGACTTTAGAGACTGTGCATAGAAAACTGTGTTTATGTTAAATTGCATATAAATAGGAAATCTTAAAACGTACAAAAACAGATTTCATGAAAAAATAAAGAGTTCTTATAAATATGTGTACCTTTAAAATGAACTTATTAAAATAATAATCCTTTTAGTAGAATTTTCCCTTTGAGATATATTTGTTTGATTTTTCTCAGGATTACGTTAAGTTTGATGCACTTCATTTATGTCAAACTTTATTTTTGGGCTCATGAGACTATATTAATAACCAAAATCGACTTCAGATATTAACAGCGTTCAAGTAATCAACTCCATATTACTTTGAATACTTACTTGGTGATTATCGTAACATGCATCAAAATCAGTGCTCCTAAAGGTATTAATTTTTATTAATATATTCAATGCTCGGGTTGTTCAGTATTTGTAACCTTTACCTCTGGAACTACTTGAAACTGAAATGTGAATTTACTTTTTAGCCACACCTGACTTCTTAAGGTATAGAGCAGTTAAATTATAAATGAACCTACTCAGGCCTCTCTCTCTACTGTGCGAGAAGGTCAGCAATCGCCGGGGAACTTACGCCGGCAGAAGCGGACTATAATCCTTACCTTATAATAGATGCTGGAACATCAAAGAGGCAGTATATCTCGTGTAAATATTCTCGCTCTCCCTCCGAAACTCAACTGCAGGTATTCTTGTGATTTCCTGCACAATGTTTTCCTTAAGTTCCTATAGTGTATGAGGATTGGAATGATACACGTCTTTTGAAACTGGAGTCCTATTCCCTGTGTGCAAGCGTTAAAGCAAAATGTTCCCCCTTAACATTTGAGTTATTGTAACTGGTTTATCAGTCCATTAGAAAGGGTTTCATTAACTCACAGATTTTGTTTTTCACTGATAAATCTTGGTTTCATTTAATTGGGCGTTTGTATACTCAAAAGAGTTGATACTGGCCTTCAGATAAACGTGCACTACTGGATGAAGTGGCTTATTATGATAAGAAAATGGAGTGTGGTGTGCAATAAGTGCTAAAATAATAATAAGGACCATATTCTTTTATGAAACAACATGTGCAGAACGATATCAGAACTTAATTCTGAGGCCATTTTCAATTGATTGACAAAAGAAGAGAAATCGTATGGTTGGTTCCAGTAAGATTCTTCAACATCACATATGTCTACTGAATCAATAAATGCAGTAAGAGAGGTGTCTGATGACAGAATAATTAGTGCTGATTTGTGGGTCAATCGTTCTCCTGACCTAAGGACTTGTGCCTTTTATTTATGGGGTTCTTAGAAGATAAGGTATATCGTTCCAGTCCTCATACACTACAGGAACTTAGGGAAACATTGTGCAAGAAATCACTGCTGAGCTTCGGAGAGAGAGCGAGAAAATTTACACGAGATATGTTGCCTGTTTGAGAGCAGAAGATCAACATTTCCAGCATCTATTAAAAGTTAAGGATTCTAGTATGTGTTTCAAATGGGAAGAGTTCTGGCTTGTAGGAATCAGATGCGTTAGAGCCTTCAGCGTTGCCACCTCGTTACCCCCATATATTTTCCTCTCTCTCGCGCAAACTTTCGAGTCCTCTTGGTGCTGGACGTAAGAAAACGCAAAACTTTATGCTTGCAACATGAATATTCGCATATTACGCAGATGTTTTAAATACATAGTTTAAAAATAATTATAGTTTATGAACTACCTATTTTCCTAATCCAACGAAACTGTCAGCGGCTCATCCATACAGCTCTGAATGTCACTTCCGTTAAGACCAATTCATCATTGTCGCTGTCATCATCTGTGTGTTGCAAGTTTATAATGATAGGCTCCAAAATCTCGTCACGTGCTATTTCTTTCCAAAAGCAGTGTTCTCGTAATTTATATGCATGTCTCATGCAGTTTTCCCACTTTTGTGCAACATTTCAATTTCTTGATGAATAAGTCGTTCAGCGTCAGTCAGTTTAAAAATATTATTTCTGTTTGCAACATAATTTGAGCCCACATTAACTCAATTGGATTGTTCTGGCAATGGTGAGGTGGAAGGTGGTTTATAGTAATACTTCCTGTCTCATTTCAATTGCAAGCTGGTCCAGCTGATACACTTTCCCTGGTTTTTAAACGGAAGAACAACTCAATAATACTGCTTTGCATTCTCTAGAGTAAATATAGATTACATACGTTTCATAAACAAACATATAATGTGACAAGTCACGTTCTGCCGATGCATCATTCTACAACAGGAAGTGTATTGTTTGTTCTCGCTCGAATTTAACAAACGCCTTGCCTTATTCAAAGTAATTCTTTTATCACGTCATGTCATACGTTACATTTAAATTCTGAATAATTACAAATATACGTAAATGCATATATGTCAACCAATAATGATATCTATTACAATGCTTTCGTCGCAATGCATTTTTATAGTATAATAGTGATTTATTTATTTGTATTTGGTAAACTATTTGAGCTAAAATTATGGGGTTTTGGGTTATGTTAGGTACATTTCTCTCTAACTTCCTCGTGGATCAGTTTTTGAAAAATCGAATTTTTATGTTAGCGCGAATAGTATTTATAGAGATTGATTAGTTTGGCGTTCGCCACACAACAGATAGGGGGAATGCAATACGACAACACCGCCGGACTCCAATTGGTTGCACGTCTAGTAGTGCTCAAGGACAAACATCCCATTTGAATCACATAATAGACTGCCTCTGCCCCGTAAGTTTCCCAGCAACAGCTGGCCTAGTTCATCTGATTTCCGTTTTGTTTTTTCAACCACGCAACCTTAAGTGAATTTCTTGAAGTTAAGTATCTCGAAATAATAATTGGGCATTTACAGTGAGACAAACAGATTCTGTGTCTTTGTTTGGGGCTATGAAACAATTGACTATTTAAGTCTATCACATTTTTTGCCTATCTCCATCTTTCAACTATTTTACCTAACCTAAGTGCAATCTATTGTAGGATAGGGTATAGGCCCTATAGGGCTTCCTTTTAGTCTGTGGTTAACATGCTGATTTCCACATTCAGTGGTACCTGATTCGATTCCCGGCTGGAGAATGTTTGTTTGTTAGCCAGAATTTTTCTCGTCCTCCTTGAAATCTGGGAAATGTAAGTGGGAGTATAAATGTCTGTGTATGTGAATTTATTGTTTATAGAAAATCTTAAGTAAAATAAAGCCAAGCATACTCAATAGTAAACAAGCGTACATCATTACCGATGAACAATTTGTACCAAAGGGAAAGCTGCCGATGTTTTAAAGGCGTCAGGTGCATGGAATAGATTGAAACTGTACTTTTTAGTATCTCTATCGAGTCACTTGCATTGCCAAATAAAGCAATCACAAAAATATATGTAGCTTTCACAATGACTTTCTCTACAATGTATATTTATTTCATATATCTTAAACAAAATATTGTTCCAAAAGCTTAATGTCCTATCTACATTACCCTTATTAGGACAAATCGTTTAAAATAGTGTTGCATTGCCTATTCCGATTAACGTTGAAAGAGATTGCAAGTAATTAAATGAATTTTTAATTTGGTTATTTCCTTTATATCTATATCGACATGTGTATTGTAGTATTTCTAAAACAGTTTATCTCGATTAAAATGAAGTAGACAGAAAAATAGGCTTTCATAAAAAAGTTTGTATACCCACTAATATCTGAAAGAGTGTCGAGAAAGTGATCTTAAGTAACAATCACAGTTTTACAAATTCGTTAAACACAATTGAATCAGCACATTAATTTTAATGGTCCTTATGTGTCCAACTGTCTAAGAATATAATTTTCAGAACGGAAAATCAATTGTTACGTAAAATTTCATGATAAAAACATCAAATGTTTTAAGTTTTAAATTTTGTGTATTGTTCCTAGAATATAGTTTTTCTTTACAATCAATAATCATATTTTGAGAAATATAATGGAATGTATAATATTACTACATTTTCTAAAATGTAAATATTATCAAATTATCAAACAGCTAAATGTTGAGCTATACTTTATATCGGGAAGAAGTATATTAGAACTCTTCAGTAGTCCCAAAGAACGTGTATTGAAACATTTTGCAGACATGGACCAAAATTGCATCACGGGGAGCATTCGCAAGAAAACAGTACAACAAAGGAAATATTTTAAAATTTATCGGAGTATTTACAACTCCGACATACGTACTATATTTAAACTTCCCATTTAGGAATTTAAATAGACATAAAGACAAACCTTTTTATTTTCTATAAAACTGTTTAAAATCATTATAATTAAAGACCCGAGGCGTGTGCATTCTTCCATAGGTATACTGCTCATGGACTCTACTGTTATAGCTCGAGCATGTAAACAACAATAGGTAGGTGCAGTCTGACAATGATAACCACCTCATTGCGGCACAACTTACAAGCATAATAAACTATACATTCTGGAATTGCACTTAAGTTAATTATTATTAATTATAATAATAGTCGCAGAGTGCATTACACTGGTTTACGATGTACGTTCGCAAATTATTAAATGTGAAGTTTCGACGCCTATCATTGAAGAAGTTTTTTAAACAGTGAAAAACTTTTTTCGACGTCACACGATGTCAGAGTTGCAAATGTAAAGAATCCCACTCTCTCGTCTGGAGGTGATATCGAATTGAGAGAAGGTTATTTCCAGCAAGATGGAGCAACGTGCCATACATTTAATGACACCATGGAACTTGTAACCAGTTTCTTTGATAATCGAGTAATCTCGAAAGGTCTGTGGCCGCCCAGATCCCCTGACCTAACCTCGCCGGATTATTTCTTGTGGGGGTATCTAAACATAGACTGTACAAGAATAGGCCACGGACAATTGACGTTCTCAAGGAATCCATTCGAAACGAAATAAGTAACATTGGCGAGGATACTCTCCGTAAAACTTCAGAGAATATGGTGAGACGAGTACAAACATGTATAGATGCTGGTGGAGGACACTTCCAACATTTTCTCTGAGATGTAAATAGTGTAATGTAATCTCCCAATTGCGTATTATATTCTCCCAAAGTTGCACAAGTGTCCTATTATTGGTTCAAAAGTTATGTATTGAACCAAAACTGTTGGATATTAACTGAAGATTTTCAGATAGTGAAACAATACCAGAGAGTTTGCAATTACAATAGCAGATGAATTTGCACCATATAGAGTACTAATAGCATTTACAATTTTATTGTAATGCACTGCATAATACGCGACGGCCTTTATCCAAGTACATACACCATGTTGTAATTATTAGCTATGCTGGCAGAGGAATCGCTGGTGTATTACAAAATATTGAAAGTCTCACAGGGGCTTTGGCACTTGCAAGGCAATCTTCACCTATTCACAGACTAATAGGTTATGTTGTTTTCGACGTTTGCTTCTAGTGGCAATTGTTCGCACATTTGATGGCCGTGCTGTACACCTGACGCCATACATGCTCTGCTTCCAACTAACTCGTATTTTTTGTTAAAAATTCGGTATAATGTATACTTCAGAAGTAAGCTCCCAAACTTGGAACGCGTCATACTCAGAAATTGAAATTGTATCACTAATTACAGATTATGTAAGTGGGCATATTTTGTATTGTGAAATGCTTCGAACAGTGTTTCTGCTCTTTGGTTGTCTTAGATTTAATTAAAATTTCAAATATGTATATATACAGAGATATGCAAGAAATTATATATTTTAGTGAATCGTTCTAATCTCCAAATATGGTAATCACAATGTTGCTTAGTCTCTTTGGTACCAAAGGCTCTGTTATCTTGAGCAACAGGTGTCACTTTTGGGATTTCAGGCTCAGAATGCACACGTATGTAAACAAAGAACATTGTCAACTTGTAATTTGATTTCCAGCTAAGATAGATAAACGTGTTTATAATCTATATTTTAAATTTATCCTCTAATTTGTTGTAATTTGACAAAATGTTACAATAAATTATGAAGGAAAAAATTGGCTACGTTGTTTTTTCCTCCCTGTATCTTGCAATAAAATTGTCCAGTAGGGATGCAGACCCTTAACAATTTGAGAAAGAGAGCCGAGCGCCGAGTAGATGTCAATTGTTAATGTTTTATGGTGTTTTTAGGGCCTTGGTGGAGGGAGAGAGAGAGAGGCAGGCGCAGTTGGAGTGGGAGATGGTTGGCGCGCAGCCCGGCTGGTCGCGTCACACTCAGTACCCGAGAAGCAGTCGCGGAGGTGATGTCGAGTGTCAGTGCAGTGATGATGTCTCAGTGAAAATGTAAACTTGTGTTGATTACTCTCAAATTATTAATTGTCTGAACTCAAAACACACGACAAGTTTTCTGCTTCAAATTATTCCTAATTTTGTGACGACAAGGCTGTATAATCATGACATATTAAAGGTAAATATTAAAACAATTTGTCTTTTTTAAACAAATAATTTCAAAAATGCACCAGTTCATTAGATCCAGTTTTCTAACAAGCTCTTTTTCCGACAAAATCAACAGGTTTGTCGACGACGTAGTCCCTCGGTGCATCAGCTGTTCGCAGCCAGTCTTCCTTCGCCTTTCTTTTGTTGATACTCCTAACAATCGCACATTTAAGGCGACTAAGTAATCCAGATTAATTAGCCATTAACTTGGATAATAAGTTTGTGAAATGTGTAAATTTTTCTTTTAAAAAGATAAATATACACACCAATAAAAGTTCAGTTCAAAATTGATCTTAAATTTGTTCTACGTAAACAGACTCAAATTTCGTTCTGGTACCGTCTTTTCTTTTCTTTGTTTTTCCCCTTTGCATTTAAAGCTAAGAAATATTTATTGTCCTAAATGGACCACCCTCTAATATTCTACATGGTGTAATGTTAAAACATTGTTTTTCTACCAGTATTTTCCGGAGAAAATACTTTTCAAAAATATTTTAAGTTCCTACATTTTTAAATGAACTTCTAGTTTTGAAAATCAATAGCACAAATGCACATCGTCACACCGAAACATATGACAGTTTTAACTTTTTCTAAATATGTAATGCATTGATTGAACTTCCTTATGTGAAGCATTATCAATTACTAAATTACTCAAAATAAAAAAGAAGTAACCGATCATTGATAATTAGGTTACGCTATCTAAACAGAATCATTCATACCTATAATCAAAATAAAAACGATATTTGAAATTACATTTTAAACATATTTTGATACATTTTTACCCAAAAGCCATTTTTCCTAGCTTTGTACCACGTTTCAGTCCCATTCCTTCAAATATCGTGTGAAAATGTTTTACTACAGAAAGCTCAGAATTAGCCTTCTCAGTCACCTTATTTATAAATAGTGTTTAAAACTCGGGTATACAGAATCATAAGTATTTTTTACAAAAATTGTCTTTGCAATTTACTATTAAATACTACAATTTATTTATTCTTTGGTATTTACAGTGTATAAGTCCTGCTGTTTATCATGATTTTTAAAGTTAAATGTATTTAAATAGGTTTTCTTTAGCGGCAGAGAATATATTAAAACAACGAATTAAAATGGATTCGCTTAAATAAAAAGGAATCTTCAATTTATGCTTTTCTCATATATAATTTTTGCAATTAAAATTATATCGATTTGATACCAAGCCCCAAGCTTTTAAAATTCATAATATTGGCGCAAAATCAAAGTATTATGTCAATAATGACTTGGTGATACCTGGACTCTATTTATAATATTATACGACGGTAAAATAGTGCCTCAGCTATGTGTTCCCAATGCAGTACTAATTTTATCAGCTACAAAGTACTTTAATATATTTTTCATCTGCGATTCTTAAATTTGAAGCCCTGTATTTTATAATATCTATTAAAACGAAATTTACATTTTGTTGTACTTTTATTAAAACAAAATTTTGAGGGGATTATTACTAAAGACAAAAAAGAAGAGCCAAAAATTAAAATTAAAGTACATGAAAATAAATTAATGCAGGGTAAGATACATTAGTGTCACTAATTATCTGTATTGATTCTAATACATTTTTGAGTACTTTGTGGTATCCAAAATTCTTGACAAATTTCTAAATAGAATAAAAAGGGTTCCTCATGTCCTCTCCATTCAAACCCTAGACATAAACATGACCAAAACCTTCACTTCGGAGAGTTGGTGCTGTATTGGTTACTCTATTGATGGTGATCTTATAGCGGTTGACTTCTTCAGACCTGCTAGTTTAGTGTCCCACTCGATTAAATGAACGATAAATTGTTTAGAATAATCAAACATATGTGCTCTGGTTGCTTAGCATTCCACTAAGGCAACCTGTTCCAACTCTGTTGGGCTTCTTGCCAGACTGGGGTTGTCATTTCTAATAACATGTGCCACTTTGTAACACCAGGAAGGTCCATTGAGTATTTATTTCTGTTTACCGGAAAGGATGGTCTCCCACACTGTCTTGCATAATAAAAAGAGTTGAATTCTACGAAGAAATTCAACGACATTCGGCTTTAACGAAACCTTTCCCCCATAGCCAAGCTGTGTTGCATGATGCAGGCAGATTCCCTGCTCGCTGGTGCGAACTCAAACCAAACGCCTATTAGTATTACCTGTTACGTGTGTGCATTTGGGAACTCGTGGGATCTATTCCCGTAGCCATCTCCCTGAACCATAGGTTTTATCGGAGGTCTTCCCTGATGAATGATGGGAGGGATAATATTTAGATTCCCCAAATTTCCCGTACCTCCATTTCACCTCTCTTCTCATTTCACTACACATTTAATCCTGATTGGCTATTCTAGATTTTAAGTGGCGGCAGGAGTTGCAGGGATTTAGCTCTCTGTAAATCCTAATTATCTGAATCGGCGAGGTACCCGGGTCCGGGTCCGGGTCCCTTAAGATATATGTAAGCCTGCGGATAGGAGGCCAGACGATTGTAAACCCATCACAGGGGAGTTTGCATCTGTAGCCGTTAAGGACCCCTCTATTGCCATCTTTCCTCAAATCCGACTACCCTCAGCAGCCCCTCATCTCACCCCTCCTGCGGAACGCCCCATCTGGAATATAAGCACATAGCTTTCCTGTATATCGAAGTTCTACGTCCACCCTTCGAACTTTGTCATAGTCACAACTGTTACATCGTGGCCATCTATGCATATTGCTTGGAATAAATCTAGCCGGTTTTTGTTATCACGCGTGTTCTCCGTAAAGCAACAACTACTTATTTTCTATCTTTCATCATGACTCCCAACATTCTGGTAGATCGTTTTCGGGGGGATTTGACCTTAGATCTGTTATTACTCTCGAACAATATGCTTTTTAGTCCTGGTTTTATTAAATTTCTCCATAAAACACACGCGAAACACAAAATCCTAAATCAATATTTCATCTATTTCGTCAGAAATAATTCATGAGGTGCTCTGTAAAAATTATAAATGTATATGTGTTGTGTATGTATGTATGTGTGTGAGAGAGACAGAGAGACAGACAGAGAAGCAAAACTCAAAAACGTGAACGAGGATATGCGAAACTTTATTGAAGTCAGTGTCTTTGAAGAATATAAACGAATTTTTAAGCAAATTTTCACACAACAAACCACCCTTTCATGGAAAAAGTTTTTTTTATTTCTAGGAAGTTATTATTAACATTTAGATTTGAATGTCCAGATATAATATAACCTATAATTTATTTTTAATAAACTGTGAATTCGGCTTGATTCAGAATGAATTTTTACAATTGATGGGCAATAAGACATAACTTAATTCATAAAATGTAGATGTTAAAACATTAAGTTTGGCATTAATTATTTCCGAGATATTATTTTACATTTTTAATACTTTGAAAGTTTTTAAAGTTCTGCCAGTGTTCATTTTTTTCTTGGTAAGCTATGCAGAAAGATTGAATTTTAAAGTCGGCGTATAGCGGTCCGTTTTTAAACGTTTCACTGTCGCTTCACTCTCCTGCATCCCCTTGTACCTAATTGAAATGTGAAATCAAACCATTTCTACAAACGTTTACCTCGGTTACAAAATTAGGTGACAAAAGTAAAAACAATACACGGGTAAAATCCATATCCTGTAGCGAATATATAAGATCGAGACTAATGCAGCAAAAATACCTAAATTTGTGATTTAGGAAAAAATGTAAACATTTAGAAAGCCTAGAACACTACCCCGCTTTAAAAGACAGTTTCTTTTTTAGCAAAATCATTACGGGACAAAATGTTTTTTATCATATTATTTCCACGCTTGCGCAGAAGAAACTGCCAACCAAATGTAATGCAATCCATATACACGTAACTAGGAGTTGCCTCCTATCCTGGAATAAATCACAAGACCCTGACATTTTACTGCACGTTTTCCAAACTAGCATGGATAGCTATGATGTACATAACAAGAGCTCAAAGTTTCCCATTCTTGTAGAACCTTGCAAAGTGAACGTGCAAAGTTTGTGGACTACGCAACTGAGACCAGCTATCACCAAGTTACCTAAACATATGAGCAACCATATGATATGATCTAGAAGTTTTTAATGAATTGAGACACTTCTACAAGACGGATTAGAAATTTGAGAGTCGATATACTTAGGTTATACAATTTAAAACAATGGAGAAAACTGAATAAAAATTTATATTATTTCACAACAGAAATTGGATACTTTCAGCGATATAAAAGTTGCTTCTACCCCTCAGTCCTCAAATATTTCAACACGAGGTTATTTCATAATGTTCAACCGTGACTAAAAGTTTACCAGTTATAAAAAACTGTACAAAGTGAACTTCTAGTGGAGGATTCACAAGGTATTCGCAGACAATTCAATATATGCCTTTTACTAGTCATTTAAACACCTAAAGCTTACCTTTCAGTCAAAATAGCTTCCGAGAAAGCTAAAAATAGATAAGAAATTCTTCCATGTGAAGTTTATATAATATTCTTTATACTTTCTGTTATTTCCAACAGCTATTTATGATATTAAAGGTATACAATCTTAACATTATACAGAAAAACTTAACGTATACAATTAAATATACATAAATCTGGTAGATATGTAGATTGTGCATTCCCAGGCCATTGAACTAACCTCTTTAAGGTATAAAGTCTGCAACCATCCATAAAACGATTCTTTCAGTTGTCAATTAAAGATATCACTTCACTGGTTTACGAGTATAATTATATTGGTAAGTTTGTCTTTAGATAATTATTTTATATATGCCACTCTAAGAAATTTAGTACACTATAAGTACAAATGAAATAAGTCAGTATTATTTTATGCGAAGGTTATTAAAATATTTTGAGATTGGTGTAGCAGCCTGTCCTAACTTTAAGCATAAACAGATACGATTCTCTTTTGTTTTGCTTTGACTTAATGCCAAAATTGTGATCATTTGTGTATGTGTTGCTTGAAATGGAATACGGATATCCTTGGTATTTGACTTGCTTTCTTTCCATTTTTGTGGAGTAACACTACTTTTTGCCCCATGACGTTCTTGCTAAATATCAAGGCCTTCACTATCCCTAGGAGAGTGTTTTTAGTGCTTTTTCAATCAAATTCAATTTTCCATTTGAATTTTTCAGTCTGGCTCTAACCTTTCATAGTGCGTCCTACACACGGCTAGTGTGAAAGAACAATTGATTTCCATTAATTGTACCTAATAGTGGTCCGAACTATAAAGCCCGGGCCTTAAAGTACTTAGAGCATAGTAAGTCGCCATTAAGGTAGTTGTCTCATGTGTTTATGAGAACTCCTAAGCGGTTTACCGGGAGAAACACGAGTCAGTTGGAGAATTTAATGTCATGTTGGCATGTTGGCCGTAGTAGCTCAAATGGTTAAAGCGGCTGGACGGAAACCAGAAAATCCGTGGTTGAAATCGCGGCTATGGTATTGAATTTTTCAGTCTGGCTCTACCCTTTAATGGTTTGAATGGTATTTGAGATTTTTCAATGCATACAGAAACAATTTTTTTCTATATATGGCTCAAGCTTCGGCGCCAGGAAATTGCAAAGAAAACCAAAGGTAAGAAGCCTCTCGCTCAGCATGAATACCCAGTAGTACTATGAAACTTCTGGAAGTTTCTTGCTCTCTGGTTCTAGAACGTTCTGGCATTCTAAACATCTGCTATATAAGCGAGCGGGAAGAGTGAGGAAGTGAGTTAGTGAATGCGTTTCTGGTGCGACAAAAAGCTATGACCATATTGTGACATATTGTGAGAGAAATTAGAGACGTCTCGCGTTTGACTACACGCGAGTGAACTGTCTTGGTTGCATTTTATTATGCCGCTTCGTCAGTAGGAAAATGAAGTGACAGTGAAGAGCTGAACTAGTTCTAAAGAAGTAGCAGTTAAAATTGAGGAAAAAAGCTCATAATATAATATTATATGTTTAATAATAACATATACCGATCTTTTTCTACATTATTTTGTTCCGAAAATCTCAAAATATGAATTTGTAGTGAAATCTCGATATGAAATATTTGTGTGGAATACTTATACTAAACCACAGGTGCCCGCCTCGGTAGTGTAGATGGTAGCGTGTCTGCCTCACGTTCAAGAGGTCCCGAGTTCGATTCTCGGCCAGGGTGAGTTACGTGGATAAGGTTTTTCCGGGGTTGTTCCTTATCCTAAAAGACGAATGTCAGGTAACTCTAAGCTCCATGAAGCCCGGGATCATTTGAGCAACATTTTAGCCATTTCATTCATCATCCGATATGACTTAAAGTTGGAGGACGTAAATTAGAAAGAAAAAAAGGATTAAACTACAGGTATGGGTTACAGCAAGTAAACCATACTCACCTCGTATCTCTTTTGTTTTTGAATACACCTACTTAGCCAATAAATAGAGACATACGACAGTTTCTCTTGCTCAAGGTTATAACTTTATTACGTGCAGTTATAGTTGTAGCACTGACATTGTGAGGCGATTAGCGTAGACGGTACAGTAAAAGTTGACAAAGCTTTAGTTTTAACGTCCCTAGAGCTAAATTTGTCGATGGTCGGTGAAACCCAACATTTGTCTTGGTAAAGCAGAGTTAACAGCGGTGAAGCTAATGGTAACCAAGCGTGACCAAAAGATCTTCTGTTGGAGGTTTATCAACAGATGATGGTATATATATGAAGCACTACTCTCTGGAACTATGCCACTTTAAAGAGTTACGCAGAACAAAAACAAGCACTTAGCGGGACTGAATGTGACAGTGTTTTGTCGATGCATGTCTCAACATCTGGTTATAGTCCCAGGAGTGTTTTGGTAATGCCCCAGAAGTTTCTAGATACTGTACGCGCCCTTCCCTATGGATTTGGAACATTTCATAATTCCTCGGTCTCTTTTCTACCCAAACACAAAAAAGCCAGTGTTACTGATATTGAAATAAACCTTTGCAGAAATCGCCACTTTTTGTTATAAATTCCATGGTAGCAGTGATAGTCAAATGTTCTATAAACTGGTCTTTTATTGCTGATCTTAAAAATGTATATTAGCGCTTCCATGCAATCACGAAAAACAAACATGGGCTTTAAAAGAATGACAAGATATTAATTACACAATTTGAACCATTTATAACCGATACTATATGTATCAGTATACACTCAGAAATTCCATATAACACAAAAATTATTAGAAATAAATTATTTATTTTAAATAAATCTACATTTTGTTGTGTACCACATCGCGGTCTATCGGTTACTCTTTACAATTTATACAAAATTTCCTCAAAATGAACAGGAATTCACAGCTTATTCCAGAGACTTTAAATACGTATTTTATTTTTATGTACTTGAATGTATCACCTTAGGGTGGGTGATATTATTGAAAATTCTTGGATTCTTGTATCGCATTTTCGGAAGGTAAAGAACTGAAGTACATGTCTGATACATTTAACCACCTTTTTGCTTTTGCTATACTGTGGAAACACTCACCTTCTTTTTTCCAAAATTTCTTTTTCTTTAAGGGGTATCAAAACATGAGTTTCTGCATGAAATCCTGGAATTGACATTTTGGATGGAATACAATACTGTCATACAAGTATGTATAACTATATCCACTGTTTTGGTAGTCTTTATGAATTTTCTTTGGAAGATCTTACATTTATCACCTGGCACATAATAGATACAGAAGGCTTGTATTTCATCCTACAATTAGCAAATTCGAAAGAAAGAAAACTCGTAGATTTCACTGGAAAGATGCGTTTTGAGGTCTGCAAAATCTAAAGAGGTATTTTTAGGAAAAGGTGTTTGTGTGTGCATAAATACTAGAAGGTGTACGAGAGATAACCATAGTCTTCTGAAAGAATATAAGGCTAATGAGGTTAACAAATTGGAAATGTATTTATAGATTTGATAGACAGCTACTAATTAGCAGTTAATATAAATGAAATGGAGATGGTAGTCAGTTGGTGCGACTACTGGTTTTCAATAGAAGTAATAGAAAATGTATGTATTTGATTTTAATTTTAATTATAGGTATAATTAGGTTAAGATTTAATCTGTACAAGTAATTGGTGAAAATAATTGTGTGCGAAAAAATAAATAATAAATAAAAGAATTTGGAACATCCATCCTGACTTAATTATACAAATGCTAGAATTATATATTGCAGCATTTTTTACCTTTAAAAGTTTTCCTTCCCCAGCCTGCGGCACATTCTAGAATGTCCTGTGGAAAATTCTAGCGGCTTGTAAGGCAGCTTATTTACCAAATAGTAGACAGTGGGTAGTGAGTGCACCAATACGACATCAACGGCAGATCTATGAGTGAGTTGTGACGACAGCTGATACACAGTAAGTTCTGTTACTACGAGATTGTGGATGTCTTTGTTCGACTATCCAGCAGAGGACGAGATATTGCCAATGTTGTTGCTGAATATCTTGCAAAAATCAACGTGAAGTGTATACCTCTCCCTCCCTATAGACCAGATCTAGCCATATGTGACTTTTTTCTATTCCGTAACTTGAAGAAACGCCTTCGTGGGAGACATTATCCATCATCAGAAGCAGTGGTGAAGGCTGCGGAGGCGATTTTGAAGGATCTCTCAAAAATGGTTTCCAGCATGTCTTTGAAGACTGGCAGAAACACTGGGACAAGTCCATCGCATTAAGGGGAGACTATTTTGAGAAGGAACATCAAAATTATGAGGATGAGTAAAGGTACGTTGTCAAAAAAAAAATAAGATCATTCTTTACTGAACAGCCCTCATACATAGGTGCGTTCAAGTTATAACACCTCCTATTTCTTTATTCGGGACTGGATACAGGTAGAAACTTCTGGTTTATTTTAAAATACACGTGGACTCTTTATGAATGCCTGGCAGAGATGAGATGAGAACCCTAATGGTAGCGACGAGAGTTAGAACTCTTTTTGATACTTGAAATGGCGACGTTTTCATTGCAAGAACAGCGTGTAATCATTTGTTTTCTCCATTTTCGTGGTGTGACACCTATTGAAATTCATCGCCAGTTGAGTGAGGCATGTGATGATGATACCATGTGTGTGTCTAATGTGCGTTCCTGCTTGCGACAGTTCAATGAAGACAGAACATCGTGTGACAACAAACCAAGACAGTCACGGCCTCGCACCAACCGGTCTGAAAACATGATCCAGCAAGTGGAAAACGTTGTTTTGGAGGATCGCCGATTGAGCGTTGCAGACATCGCCTCCAAAATTGGCATTTCCGTGGGATCTCTGTACACAATGCTGCACGAAGATCTGAAAATACGAAAAGTGTCTTCCAAGTGAGTGCCACGAATGCTGACGAATGATATTAAGGCTGCGCGCGTGGCAGATTGTCAGGTGATGTTGACGCGTGATGAAAGCTTGAATGGAACATCGATTGCACGCTGTTCTTGCGACGAAAACTTTGCCATTTCAGGTATCAAAAACAGTCCTAACTCTCGTCACTACCCTACCCCACTGTACAGTGCTACCATCTCTGTCACGTATTCACAAAGAATCCTATCTGGTCCCAGTCCTTAATAAAAAAAAGCAGCTGGTGTTATGACTTGAAGGCACCTTGTATTTTGGCTACATAGATTTGGCGAGTGTTCAGAAATATGTTAAACAAAAGCTAGGTTTGTATATAATACGAAGAGGAGAGCTTCATTTGGCACATCCTTTATAAGTGTAACCATGCTCATGTTGTTTCGCAGCGATAGCATTATCCCGGAATTATTCAGTCCGTCGCTACTGCACTAGCTGATTCGTACAGCAGTGCCGTCGGAGCTCCCAGTCGCGTCATTCAAGACAAACCAGTGTATTGACCTAGAAACCTAGTATACAGAATGTGGAGACACTTTTCAACACTTGTAATAGTTGAGTATACGGGTGAGTTGTACCAGAAAAGTATAGTGTTTCTATTGTATTTTATTTACTTTGTATAATATTTATTTCTCATCTTTCTTCTACATACAATTTCATTGATACATTGATATTTGTAACATTTCTTTCACACAATAACAAAATGACTTATTCACATCTAACATACCCTTCCTACCTGCTTGCCCCAAGTCTTGGTCTCAATATACATAACTCCTGGTTTTCCGTGTATTGATGACCCTCCTCTCCCTTGTATCCCTCGTTCTAGTTTTCCAGCCCTTAATTTTTAGTTATTCTTCATCAATCTTAACCATTTCTCTCTAACTTTCCCCAGATATTCACCTATATTTCTTACATTCTATTCTCCTTTTACCAATAACATTTTCTTTATTATTAATACCTCCCCCCCATCCCTAAAGTTATCCCACTTTTGTTGCCAAATTTGTTCTCTCCATATCTTTGTTTGTTTGCAATAAAGTATACTATGCCAATCTGTATCCCCTTCTCCACACATTGGGCATTTCTCTGTATCCTTTTTATATCTAATACCTTTCAAATTTCTAACTCCTCTCCTTGCCCAGGCAAACCCTTCTCGCCCTGACTTATTACACACATCTATGTACTTCTCCCTCCCCCACACTGTCTTTATTTACCTATATGTCCTCAAAGATCTTTTCTCCCTTACACTGGTAAATAAAACTTGGCTATCTAAATCTTCCAGCCTCAATTCTACTTCTTTCCAAAAGTCCCTATAATAATACTCCTCATTGCCCCTATCTGTTCCAACAGTTCCCTTACTTTTTGTGCCCAAGACTCTTCCCATTTGCTTCCCATCTGGAAAAGGAAACATTCCTTGATAATATTGCTTTCCTCCAAATTGACAACTCTGTACAGATATTTCAATACCCTTGTTGAATGCCTTCCCAACTCTAATTGTGCTGCCCCATTGGGTGAAGCTACTGATAAGCCCAAAATATATTTATAGAAGGATCTGTTAATAACATCCACCTCTTCCCATGCTTCATCCACTCCCCATATCTCTGCCCCATGCAACATCTAATTTTCTACTATGGTAGTATAGATTCTTTCCAGCTATTTGACATTAATGTCAGGCAATTTCCTTAAACATGCTCTTACAATACTCATGGCCATTTTACCTTTTGCTAGAGCCAATATTTTCTCTTCAGTCCATTTACCATCACAGCTCAATCTTGTCCCCAAATAATCAAATCTCTTTACGACCTCTATTTCTCTTCCATTTATATAATGTTTGTAAATGTTACATTGGAAAATTATAAACACAGAAATATCATTTTCGAAAAGGAATAATCGATTTCCTATAGTAAAGCTTTTATCTATTTTGTTATTTTCCAGTTAAATAAATCCAATTATTGTTATAGTTTCGTTAAATATTTCGAAAGTAAAAATCGTTAGATTTTTTGAGAAAATAAAATAAAATGAAATTTGTACAGATAAAGGTTTGGAGTGCGGGAATTCCTTGAAAATGTTTGGGAGAACGATATCTGATTCGAGTATAAATTTCTGTATTATATTCCTGCGCTTTAAAAATTAATGTTAACACGCGCATGCCCAGACATACATTTCACAGAACTATATCTTAGAATTGCCATGTTCATGTTTTAAATCAGTTATATTTTAGAAGCTCTTCTCATGAACCATAGGAATTTAGAACATTTTCTGTGTTGCTAAGATATTTCTTACAAAAATAGTAAATCAGATAGAGCTAAAAGGTTATTACGTCACTCGGATTCGCAGTTACGTAATATTCTGTTACGCAACTTGCGAATTGAGGTGAGCTTGTGGTTGAAAGAATCGTTTTAAAGTCTTTTTTATCTGAAAGTCAGAATGGAAGGGTAGATGAAAATAGTGCGTCACAAACACGTAACCATAACACGGACAGTTTGTGTTGCCAAAGAGCTCAAACTGGGTCCTTGGCAGAGCTCTGACTTCACACATTTCACGGTTCGTACCTCCATTCGAAAACTCCACGCGTTATTTCAGGCGATGTCTAACAACGCTACTTGGCGCTTCATTTCAGACGGAATGTGGCATTTTGAAACAATGTTCTCTTAGCTACATTGACATATGTTTTACTAATATACTACATATTGACACGATCGTTTCTTCGAACCTAGTTCGTAGGAAAAGCAGCACCAAATATACCTAACTATAGTCTAGTCTATATTGAATGGCTATTACCCGTTGAATCTTCGCTCGTTTGTTAGATCATAACTTGGCGCCTTGGTTAAAGCGGGATGAAAAATAGGTAATTAAGAGCAGTAAAATACACAACACAATATACAGTTTCAAAACGATTATAGCCGTTGCGTGGTTTATAACTTAACTAGTCCAAATGTCGGTGTCGCAGTTTCGAAGTTCTGTTAGATATTATTTTATGCAGCATTAAATATTACATATTTTGTCATTGGGCAGCGTAGGAAGCACTGGTGTGTGAACCTCAAAAGTTTTTATTGTGACGCACCGTCCACGAAAACAAAAACACTACTCCTTGCTCTTTATCAGTGACCCTAGCCTATCTTTCAGGTAATGGGGCAAAGGGAAGTTACTTGTGAAAAAGTCGACTAATAACTCGGACAGTTGTAAGTTTGCTCTTCAGTATAAAACGACACATTCCGTCTTAACAGGGAGGATTTTGCGCATACTTAGCAAATCCAAGCAACATGGAGCGCTATACGAATGCCGAAATGACGGATATGGTTTTGATAGATGGAAGAGCTGAAGGAAGTTCAACGAATGCACGCACGATTAATTTAGTTTCATTAAAAATATGAATTGTAAAACTAGCTATATCAATGATAATATTTATTTGTTTAACTTCAGAGCATTTTGTTATGATCTTAATTATACAATATTTTCAACCACTTACTCTAAATATCAACAGCTTGCTTTCCAGTTAAACATGCTTTATTTAGTATTATCAAACACGTGAAATAAAATGCTCGTCTCACTGCATAAGGAATTTTGCGGACTTTGCTCTAAATGTTTTTATACAGGATACCTCAGTACTTGAATTTCCAGGGAAGAACTGGATATCGAATTTTGAGTGGAATCCAATACTTATTTTCCCCTATAATTACGTGCTATTGAAAATGAAAGTATGGGTTTTATTGTGAGAAACTCTCAAAATACACTTAATACTTTCCGAAAATGTCCTGCACCAGAATATAATGTTAGTAAGGCTCCAGATTTGTCTATTACTATATTTTGGAATAAATGTTTTCACATATGCAATTTAAATTATGTGTACTACCGGCTATTTGTTAATACAACTAACTAATGCGATGTTAATCGTAATATATCAGTAAATATTTCGCGCTGTGAACCAATGAACCATTGTTAACGTGTTAGGACATTTATAATACCACCATTCTAACAAAAAATAAAACAGAGGCTTTTGAAACGTAACGTCCCTATTATTTATTTATTAGTATGGTTTCATTTCTGCTACTGCAGCGTTAAGTATATGTCACACCAGTGAAAATGTATAAAATATTTAGCTATGAACAGTTTATTTCAAAACAAGACTTTAAATTAATTATTTTTAAATATGGTTGCTAATTTTAAATGGTATCGAATTATTGTCTTTTTTATTTTTAATGTACAGTTACGTTTTTATTAGTAATATGCAGTCAACGATTTCACCTAAGTTATAACGTAATAAGAACATAGACATTCAAATAAAAAGTAAAATATGATATTATACAACGTAAGAGCAAATAAACTTACAGACATATTCGAAAGCATCAGAGTTGGTGAGTTTTGTTATAAAATATATCATAACTGAAGTGTACAAATTTAAGGTGGCAGTTTTTATTTTACGTATCGATAAAAGAATGTCAGAGTTGTAATTTATAGCGTATACTTAATAAACTATATTGCTATACTATATTAGCAAGCCAAAATGAAATAAATAACTGTTTGTACCTATTTAAGTGCTTATATTTATTGATAATGTATATATAAGTTGTGCCTAGTTAGATTTTAGTGTCTAATTTTCTTTTAGTTTTACTGTCTAATGCACTGGTTTAGTTAACCACGTAATCTACTACAAAATGTCTCAGGAATCAGTACTTAAAGTAAGGGTAACTCCGCAGTACTAGCTGATGAAAATCTAGTACTACGTAAATCCGTACAGTCAGTTCGCTCTTTAAGGAGGCTACACCCAGCCAACAGGTGCCTGCTTGGCCGTTACCATGCCAACAGTTGGCAGGGTGACCCACGTGTATGTGCAACATCATTACATGACATCTTGTAGGCCGGTCGTTAGCGCCTAAGTTGCACTTTACATTAATTACATCTCCGTTGTGTCGATAAAATATAGTTCTCTCATTACACTAGAAGGTGTTCTTGATGATTAGAGGTGAAACTTGTTTTAGTAACAGCTCCAACGATTTCATTACTGTAAAAATATATTCCAAAATAATCCCTTCAAATTGACTCAGAAACTTCAAGAGTTTTTCTTAACATATAATCGTAACAATAATGTATTCCAGGTCCACTATAATTTTCCTACCTCTGGTTCTGTCGTATAAATCCGAAATTCTTTCTGTGTTACACTTGTAACACCTTGGTTCGAACAGATACTGAGCAGTAGGTTGGGTGGTCTGCTACATAGGGGTTTCTGTTACACATAAGATCTTTCCTGCTCTCCACAAAATGTAACAGTCCTCGTTGGCCCTTGTTGCATCACACGTAATGATGCTGCATTTGCATTTGCACCACGAATTCGTTAGCAGGTAATGGTCAATGTGAACCAGAGATTTTAGGAGCATTCCTACAACAGGTTACACAGAACGATACCACGACCGCAATATTTCCGAGTATGTACTCACATGTTGAATGAATATTTTGTTTAAAAAACATTCTGCGAGTTCTTGAACATAGACAAAGTATCTTGCAACATTACTTTAGTTTGCACTATATGGAGCTGATGAACTATGCTCGTCCGGAGTTCACAGCTTTACGGCAGTGAGGGGTTTCGTCACAATAGGATGTTTATTATAGCGCTGTTTGCTGCCCCACACAAAAAGATGGTTAGTAAAGTAATGTACCTTATGAACCAAAAATTAAAAAAACTTATTGTTATGTAGTACAATGAAGTCAATATATTCGCGATGTGGTTTGATGTGTAATTCATATTACTTGAATAGTAGTTTAGTTCTTGTGCAGTAGATGTAACATTAAACTTAATTTTTTAATGAAAGTGTAGCTACAATGGAAAAATGGTCTGAGCTGGGTGATATCTGTCCACTATCCTATACACTGTTGGTGCTTGTCTGATACACTAATCCAAGTTTTAGCGTTACACACATGTTACACCTCGCACGTGTTACACCTTCTCCCGAGGACATGAAGCCCCTGCACGTTAGGCCACCCAATTTACTATTCACTATCCATCCAAGCCTTTCAGTACTTTCGGAAGAGTAAATACCTTTCTTTCTTTTTCCTTCATTTTTTTCTTTGTTTCGTCTTTATTTCCTCTGAGTAAAACAAATGCTGAGTAATATGGGTATAAATAAGAATGGGGAAGAAGGTGTACGAGGAGTACTTTAATACTTTAATGTTGATATGCACCTAAGCTTTGGGGGTAAATAGGTAATAGCTGTTTGCGAGCGACTTGTGTGAAACTCAGACGACTTTTCTAACTTTTTAGTGTTGGCCTTTCGGACGCTGTGTTTGGAGAGTGCATTTTGTCCAATTTTGATAGTGTATGAGTTGGCGGTGGAACCATCACCTCATACTGTTTTTGGTAAGAGTGTACCCTTCATTGTGCTGATTGCTTGTTCTTGGTGACTGTGGCTTCAAGGACAATCAATTTGGTACTAGCTGGTTTAAAAGATATTGCTGGCTGATGCGGTGGTATCTTTTTCGATATAGTTCTCGATTCAATGCGGCTTGTGTGATGAACCCAAGCTGAGTTGCTGATTGAAGAAAGAAGGTAATTTAGTGTAACTTCTCCCTCTTCAAGTGTCATATTTCTCTCTACTTTCTTGTACAATTTAAGCATTTGAGTGGTAAGCTGTTTATTTTATACCAAAGAAAGATTTGAGCGTAATACAGATATTATTATCATTAATATCATCAAAATGTTATTTGACCAAATTGACAACACATCGACATAATATCCTCTTAAACGCAATAATTCGATATATGTAATTATTTTAGAGATCTCCTGCCCAAGAAACATTTTGCATATACATTATAGCTGTTCTGCTATTCAGAACAGGGAGTAACTCATTTCTCGTCCACTCTTCGCTCAACAAAATCTAGTCATTAATGCTCTTGCTGGGTCAACCTTTACCTATACGAGTGAACAAACAAGTGAAATTTATTGTAAGAGGTTATTTGTGATCTCTCCTTCCATTCACATTGAGTTTAACATCTCCTATCGGTTTATATTTGAACCTTATTATTTTTTTCAAGCCAGAATTACATAAATGTGACAAAGGAAACTTGGAATTTTAAGTGTTAGGGTAGATAAATGTGGAAACTTACAGAAGATGAATTATTGATACGATCTGGAGAATGGAACACCTTTTATGCTTCTAAGCTTACGTCCACGAATATTTATGCATAACCATAAGAGCAAGGTACCACTGTTGGTCCACTGTTAACATAAGAGATTCGGGTTCCTTCGTAGCAAGTCGTAATTCTTCGTTTGTTGGCAATACTGTCAAATGAAAAGACCATGCTGAGCCTCTTTCCTCTTATCCAAACTTCAGCATGGATGCAGAAATTACAATGGGCTATGTAAACAGTACAAACTGTTATAGCAGTTAAACAAGCTCATTCAAAATGAAGTAGAATTGAGAGGCTATTCCCAGAAAATCCAAAATATATATTTTAATTGCCTTTAAAAATTTATTAAAATCATTAGATGCAGTCTTGGCAGATCAAGGTTGGTACTTACCGATTTCGTTTTTTAGTCATTCTTATCTCACGTACACGCGCGCTCTCACTCACTGGCGTTTTCCCAAAAAACACCCTTTTTGATTCAGGATGCCTTAAAAAGTATATTTATGATGAAGTATTGGTACAAAATTTTTGGGCGAAGTGTAATATATACCTTCACTATGTACATGGTAGGGAAATTATAAAAGGTGTTATACATTTGTATAATTTATTTATTCAATGCAGAGCTTTTGATGTGTATCATTATACACAATAATGACAATACACAAAAATATCAATAATTAAAATAAAATTAAGAAATTAGAAAGTTAAATAAAAGTCAAATTTACAACTGAATGTTTCTCTGTGGGGTTATAGCCATCATCTTCTCTCTCGCCTCTCTGTATCCGTAAGTGAGTGTAATAGTTAAAGAGCAGCCAAGAGTTCGAGTCTCTCATGTGTATGTTTCTTTTTATTATTGTTACTTTAATGACGGTGTCCTATGTTTTTTCTTATAGAATATAAACAATATTTTAAACACATTCATTTAAAAGCGTAAATAACATCCTTGTCGTTTTCAAAATAAATTCAATGTTATTAGAAAATTACCTTATATTGCTTGTATGAACACTTGTGCTCATTCATTTGTTATGAATGTTGCTGGTATATAATGCGAAGTATCCTCTCGTGAAAACTTCACTAGGCATTTGTTCTCACCCATACCCCGCAGAATGAGGGCGGTAATAGAAACAGAGGGTATACTAACCCGATACTAAGTTAATTTCCATTTTTATTTCATTTTACATATAGGAATAAAATATTTGTTTCAGTTAGTTTAAAAACAGAGTAGAGTGCTTCAGTTTTTGTGCAAGTATAAATGCTATAAAATCAAGTAATCCTTAGCAATTGGAAGTTATATTACAATGTGTGTAATAGACATTTCGTATTTCTATAACTAAAAATTAAACTGATGACTGGGATTCGAACCTTTGTAGATCTAGCTGCTACATACTTGTCTAAAACAGTTCGGCTCTCTGTCCACGTTTAGTAACTAAGACTCAATTTTTCGCACACACTACAGTGTAAGAAAAAAGAAACTATTTCCTATGTGACCGAGCAGGATGTCTCAGGCTGTTTTGTCTGTGGTCCGCATTCGGGAGATCCGAGTTCGATTCCCGTGGCCGACCCACCTGACACATGTGTTTTTTCGAGGATTTTCCCGGGTCGCTATGCGAATGCTTTTTTTTCTACCTTTTTTTTTTCTTATTTAACCGATTTTTCATTATGTCCGTTTATTTTATTATCTGTTTTCCTAGTTTCACAAATATTCACTATACACATAAACACCCATGCCCAAGGCGGTACTCGAAACCGCGACCCTCTACGCGGCGGAACGCTAGAGACATACGCTTTAGCGGCCATGACTACGAGAGCCGGCTATGCTTGGTAGGTTAATTATATCCCCCGAATTTTCTATCACTCCATTTCATCTCCATCATTTCACATCATCTCTCATCTGGTGGTCTCTTTCAGGGTAGAAGTGTCTGCGGTTGTCTCGGCGGTGCATGGTAGGATGATATGCTCTGAGGTAAACTACTTCCTCCTCCGGTAGGTCGGTTGCCGGTCTCCGTTCCTCTGCTGGGACCATTTCGGGACCGCCAGCCAGAGACCTTTGGGGCTCGGATCGCCTGCCTGGGACCTTTGGGGCTCGGCTGCTGGGCTGTTGCCGTCCCGCAGTAGGGGAGCGTGTTCGTTGTCCTGGCCTGTCGGGGGAAGTCTCTATCCAAGTAAACTGTAGGGAACCTGCCCTCTGTACTGTCGTCGCTCCTTGGGTAAGCCGCTCTGTCTCCTTCGCCTGATCCTTCCTTCTGGGGTACCCCACTTGGGGGCATAGGAACAATGGTTCCGGCATGGTGGCCGACGGACCTAATCTGCTCTGTAATGAAATCCTAATCCTAATTCCCTATGTGCATATGCAGGAATCATATGAAACAATACACAATGTGTCAACATTCTCTTTATTATTACAATTATGAGAGGATTCAGGAAGACGAAGCTAAAGAGACGTATTCCATGACACCATAGTAAACCGGCCATGGACACGATGTGGACTTAGAAAAATATA
Source organism: Mantis religiosa (assembly GCA_030765055.1). Classification (NCBI taxonomy): domain Eukaryota; kingdom Metazoa; phylum Arthropoda; class Insecta; order Mantodea; family Mantidae; genus Mantis; species Mantis religiosa. The sequence goes on from CM060959.1 coordinate 71,629,621, forward strand.
CTCTTCCAGAGTCTACTCAGTTTTTTCTAAAGTGTACAAATGTATATAATCGCGGCTCTCTATGCATTTTGATTTAAGGTACACATTATTTCCAGAGGTAAACACATCGTCAATTTTACTGCCCTAAAGTTTCCAGTAATAAATTTTATTTATAGCCTAAGAAACATCCATAGCAATTGGAAAATATTTACACAGCAAGAGACAACTTAGGTGATAAGAGGGCTCAAAATCAATGGAGAAATAAAATTAATTTTAGTGGTAGAAACCTAATTTTTAGATTTCAAACTTTACTCCTGTTTGGCTGGCTCTTTAATAACTTAAGTGTCTACACAATTATAAACTGTACTTCTTTAAAATTGCTAAAATTGATACCGCATTTTTAAAGAATGTTCAATAAATTGTGTCCTTAATAATAAACGGCGGCTGCTGGCGCCATTTGTTCGCCGAGACCATTACGGTATAGCTTCATTATGTTCTGTTTGTCTGAAGTTACAGGTTATGAAATGAACTCGAGCCTCTTGAGAGTGTGAGCAGGATCTCCCAGACATCGCCAAGGGGCCTTGGTACCGGAAACTGCGTAACCTGTGACCTTTCCCCTTTCAGCAGGACGCACTGACGATCTGACCTGAGAGCGTTAGCGCCTGGGGTATGTCATCGTTAGACTTTCTGTGGACTTTATCGAGAAAACTTTCCAAAAACTTGAGTCTCTAAAAGCAACACTCGATAAATTCCTGGCGCCCTCTAGGGAAAAGTTGTTGAATATTCTTGCTTCAACCCAAGGACAGGGTTGTTCGTAAATTATATCGCCTGTAGCCAGTTGGCAGTAACTTTCTTCTATACTATAGGGTTCCCATAAGCTGTTCGTTTGAAATTTTACATTGCTTTCACTAAGAGCGCCATATTGCACACCATATATATTGAGATTTCATTATCAGAAACAGAAACTTTCACTTCTCCACTGCATTTTGATCACCACCAAGGCTCCTGCCAAATCTTATTGTTATCTGAAACAGAAATACATTCTGTGACTTGCTAAACTACAAGAATCAATTTTCAAAACTGGCATAGGACTTTTAATACAATTATTTTTCTAATGGACGTTCTAAACTCTTATTACCCGAAACTTGAGCTAATAGACTTCTTGTTGACTGTTCATCAGAGCACTTAATTGCCTTTTATGCACTGATTTGTCACTAATTACTTTGACCCAAGACATAATTTTCTTCTCCAACGATTTCCTATTCCTGATGAAAGTTTAAATAATGCTTCTTACGTTGTATATCGATTTAGTATACGAAAATCATTTATTACAAATATTTATTTAACAAGTAGCCCAATATCTGCGTTGAAACTGCAGAACGTAACGCAGAAATTCCGGTTAAACGGATGGCAGTGGCGTGAGCCAACTAAAGAGGAATAGGTCAATTCTGGGAATTGCCTCTTGTGGTTCAAAGCAGAACCAAGTCCGCTACGCCACAGCCCCGTTTGCTTCTGCAACGGTTTTAACACACATAAGAAATCTGCTTACGTGAAAGACGGGGCAGTTGGGCCAGATGGAATATCCCTATAATTTCTTTACAAAATTATATTAATATTGTAAGTCAATAGTCAATAATTTCGCTATGAACATACAAGGGTCGGCTGATAAGTCCCGCGGCCAACAATAAATTTTTTTTTTTTTAATTTTTCTCAACATAATATCTAGAAAGGCTAATACATTTGTCATATGGGTGTTCGATTTTAATTAAACCATCTCTGTAGAGTGGTTTATCATGCTCCTCAAAATAGCTGTTTACCGCATCAATGACCTCCTCGTTGCTATGAAATCCTCATTCTCAAATAACTTTTTTGAGGTTAGAGAACAGGTGGTAGTTACTGGGTGCTAGATCTGGCGAATACGGTGGATGTTCAAACAATTCGAACTTTAATTCGCACATTTTTTTCCTTTGCAATGGCTGAACATGGGCCGGAGTATTGTCGTGAAGAAACAAAATTTTTTCTCTCCAAATGAGTTTTTTTCTTTTCACTTCATCACTCAAACGTTGCAGTAAGCTTGCGTAGTAGTCACCAGTGATACTTTTACCCTTTTCCAAGTAATCAAAAAAATAATTCCCTATGCATCCCAGAATGCACTCGTCATAATCTTGTTAGCTGGAAAATTGACTTTGCTTTTTTTGGAGTTGGTTCACTTGGCGCAGTTCACTGTTTTGACTGTGATTTACTTTATGGGGTGTAGTGATGTATCTAAGTTTCATACATTTTAATAAACCTTCTTAAAATGTCACTGAGAATTTTGCGGTAGAGCTCCAAATTCTTAACACAAAGAGTTTTTCTTTGCAACCTTCGATCAGGTGTCAACAAACACGGCATCCATCTTGTTCAGACTTTGTGAAAGCCAAAAGTTACTTAAAATATTACCTACACGTCCTGATTATATGTTTACAGCCTCTGCTATCCCAAGCAAATTCAATCTGTGCTCTCCCAGTACTAAACGATGAATTTGTTCAATGATCTCTGGAGTTGTGCCTTTTACAGGTCGTCCAGTGCAAGGCTCATCACTAGTGAACGTACAACCCATTTTAAACTCTGCAACCCACCTTTTAATCATGAAGGGGCAGAGTCTTTCAATGTACTGTCCATTAACTCCTTGATTTCTTTAGGAGTAAAGTCTTTCAAATGGAAGTATTTAGTCACTGCTTGTTTTTCCAAATCCTCCATTTTCGTGAACTCTCTACATTTGTCTTGTTTAAAATGCTGTCATACAAAAACTAAACAAGCTATTAATCTGTAACTATGGATACAAACTAGTCTAGAATTAAACTATAAGATGCTATTCATCAGACTGGCGCAGTGGTGCCAACTCTATGTGAGGTCCGAGACTTATCAGCTGACCCTCGTACATAGAAGTTCTTGTATCATTCATTTGCCAGAAGTGAACATATGATCTAAACTATGTTGTACTTATATATACTTCTTTAATCTTACATAGGTTTTTCTAGAGGAGGTTGCTAAAAATAGGGTCCACTCACCAGTTATTCATAACATAGAAATCCCAGAGTTGTTATTTGCAGATGACTTAGTAGTTGGTTTTATATCTGTTGGAGGGCTGAGAACGGCAGTTCAAGCAATACGTAGTTATTGCCAAAAATGGGGCTTGAGAGTTAACGAAAAGAAAATGAAGATCATGGTTTCTAAGAAAGGTTATAGATTGTGTAAAGATGAGAAATGGGAGATAAATGGAAGAGAAATAGAGGTAGTAAAGAGATTTGATTATCTGGAGATAAGATTGAGCTGTGATGCTAAATGGACTGAACAGAAAAAAATTGACTCTAGCAAAAGGTAAAATGGCCATGAGTATTGTAAGAGCATGTTTAAGGAAATAACCTAACATTAATGTCAAATGGCTGGAAAGGACCTATACTGCCATAGTAGAAAATAATATGTTGCATGGGGCAGAGATATGGGGAGTGGATGAAGCATGGGAAGAGGTGGATGTTATTCACAGATCCTTCTGTAAATATATTTTGGGCTTATCAGTAGCTTCACCCAATGGGGCAGCACAATTAGAGTTGGGAAGACATTCAACAAGGGTTAAAATTGTCTCAAGGGCATTGAAATATCTATACAGAGTTGCCAATTTGGAGGAAATGAATATTATCAAGGAATGTTTTCTTTTGCAGATGAGAAACAAATGGGGAGAGTCTTGGGCGCAAAAAGTAAGGGAACTGATGGAACAGATAGGTATGGGACATATTTGGAGAAACGAGGTGTATTACTATAGGGGCTTTTGGAAAGAGGTAGAATTAAGGCTGGAAGATTTAGATAGCCAAGTTATATTTACCACTGTAAGGGAGAAAAGATCATTGAGGATATATAGGGAAATAAAAACAGTGTGGGGGAGGGAGAAGTACATAGATGTGTGTAATAAGTCAGGGAAAGAAGGATTTTCCTGGGCAAGGACAGGAGTTAGAAATTTCAAAGATATTAGATATGAAAAGGATACAGGGAAATGCCCAATGTGTGGAGAAGAGGATACAGATTGGCATAGTATACTTTATTGCAAACAAACAAAGATATGGAGAGAACAAATTTGTCAACAAAAGTGGCATAGGTTTAGGGATGGGGAGAGGTATTAAAAATAAAGAAAATGTTATTGGTAAAAGGAGAAAAGAATGTAAGAAATATAGGTGAATATCTGGGGAAAGTTACAGAGAAATGGTTAAGATTGATGAAGAATAACTAACAATTAAGGGCTGGAAAACTAAAATGAGAGATACAAGGGAGAGGAGGGTCATCAATACACGGAAAACCAGGTATTATGTATTTTGAGACCGAGACTTGAGGCAAGCAGGTAGGGAGCGCATGTTAGATGTGAATAAGTCATTTTATTTTTGTGTAAAAGAAATGTTACAAATGTCAAGGTATCAATGAAATTGTATGTAGAAGAAAGATCAGAAATAAATACTATACTATACATAGGTTACTCCTCTACGTCGTGGTAACCGAAAAACGAATCATCTTATTGCTTATAGGAATAAAGTGGGCTTTAAGAGTATGAAACTTCACACTTTTGGAATGTACTTAAATGTTATAATACTCTCTTGTGGCTAGGAATATTAAAATTTATCAGTAGTCCACACATGAAATAAAATACATTTACAAATTAAATAATATTAGTTTTGTACATATAGGTAGTTGTTTTAAGTGACATTTTCGTTTTTCTTAAAACACAGCACCACTAATAATATATTTGAAGGTCCCATCTGGAGATTACAAACGCACTACGGAGTTCAAATCTGAGAGCAGATTACTCGTGTGCGCATGTGCGGCAGATGTGAGGGTGGTACGGTCGAAACTCAATTAGGACATAATTACTGACAACCGGGAGAAAGGGATCCAATTATCGGGTGGGAAACATCCCCCGTACATTTTGCTGCCGCATAAAAACCAACCACAGACTCCGGTGACACTTTCAGATCTAGAGGGTGCTTAGGCGTCTTTCGTTGCTTCAGATTTAATAAGAACAGTTCTTTGGTTACCAACCTTGGGCATTATACAGGATTCATTATGACAAGAACCTTAACCTCTTCGGATATTGTTAGTACATTTCCTATAAAAATATAAACAACAGCTTAACGGTGTTCTGAATGAGCCAAAAGTATGGAGGAATATCTGTAACGTCGCTGTTACAACTCTATAAGTGATATTTGGTGTGTGTGTATGTGTGTGTGTGTGTGTGTGTGTGTGTGTGTGTGTGTGTGTGTGTGTGTGTGTTAAATTGTAACATTACTTTTCTGTGCACTCCTCCAGTCCTCAAGTCTTAGAACTACAAATAACCTTCCAAACCACAATTTACGTGGTGTGTCCGTAAAATAAGGTCTCCTAGGTGCTGGAGCCGTGAGGAACGCTATTACACGATATCCGGCAACACTGGCATGTAGCTTGGTTTCACCCCTTCAAATCCCTGCCACAAGGAACCCCTTGCAACCATAAGTCTTAGCTGGGCAGCCGTTTGCGATGGAGCTTCCTATCACTTCCGCCGCCAAGTGTGAGGTGCGTGCAGTGTACCGTATTTTGAGTGCCAAGCGCACTACCCCCACTGAAATTCATCATCAGTTATGCGAAGTCTATGGGCCACAGTGTATGGACGTCAAAAACGTGCGAAAGTGGGTCAGAGAGTTCAAAGACGAACGTACAGACGTCCATGTCGAACAGCGTCCTGGTCAGCCTTCGGTTTCAGCCGAAACAATTGCAAAAGTGGAGCAAGAAATGCTTAAAGATTGGCGTGTGACAGTTCGTGAGCTTTGCGAACTTATCCCTGAAGTCAGTAAGATTACGACTGACAAGATTTTGACCGAACATTTGCATTATCCTCACCCATCCCCCCTACAGTTCAGACTTAGCACCTAGTGATTATCATCTGTTTCCTGAGTTGAAGTCACAGCTGGGAGGAACACATTTCCAGACCGACGATGATTTGAAAAACGAGGTTGAGCGCTATCTGCGCAACTTGGCGGGAGAAGTGCTATGACAAGGGTATACAAAAACTGCCACAGCGCATGCAAAAGTGAATCGATGGCAACGGTGATTACGTTGGAAAATAGCTGTAAGTTCCGCCTTTCCATAAATGTAACATTCATTGCCAATAAACATATTTTCTATGTTAAATAAAATTGGAGACATTATTTTACGGACACGCCTCGTAAATATTTTAGAAGCTTACTACATGTGTACTGAATGCATCATTACTTAATTAATGGTGGATTGAGAGACCCATTTTACATTAATGGCAACTTAAATTCTGAAATTTATTTACGCTTTCTACAAAATGAAATAATTTCTGCTTGTGCTACTTTATTTTTCCGAAGAGGAGAGAATCCGTCCCCTGCAGCTGCCGTGGTGCGAGAGCTGCGGACCCCTAGCCCTCGTGGTACCTCCGACGTTACTAGAGGAACCTTGGGTCGAACATTCGAGCCCCTCATGAATGGGAGTTGTTCGGATTGGGTTGGACTTGGGGGAGGTGTGTTTCCGACACCTGCGGTAGATCGAGTACCTCCGGCCAGGCCTCGACCGCCCGGAGAGGGCAGAGGGTTGCCTAAAATGTCTCTGGTACTAGCCTGCAGAGCTAGTAGGTGTGCTAGATCACCAGGCGGCTCCACAGAGGTTTTCGGAAGTCTTCCCTGTAGCGTTGACGCGCGTAAGTGGCGTATCCTCTTCTATCCCGTCTTGACGTTGTCGATGGGATGAGGGCTTTTTAGACTGCAGGTGTTGGAGAGGGAGAAGGAAATCAAAATATTTCCGCAAGGTAATGTCCCTGCACATTATGGAAGGCAGGTGGTGAATTACCTAAATCATGAATTTCTAGGAAGATGGATTAGCAGAAGAGAAAGTATTGTATGGCCGCCAAGATCTCCTGACCTGAACCCCTTAGACTTTTTCTTATGGGGGATATTTGAAGTGGAGGGTTTACAAGGACCGACCAAGAGATCTTTAAGAGTTAAAGCGAATAATTGGACGAAAAATGCAGCCAATCAGGTGAACAGTGTTGCTGGAAAGATTAACTAATTTCAAAGACAGACTTTGGCATTGTTTGGCAGCAAATGGAGATCATTTTGAGTACCTTTTGAAGTGAATTCATCATGTGTTATAACACAGCACCACTAATTTCCTTATGAGCGTGTTTTCTTTGTTTAAATTTCAATGTGCTGTAATACGTCCCAATAAATTTAAATTACAGTTCAGAAAAGCAACTACCTGTACGTTCCGACACCTGAGGACCAAAGAAAAAGAAACAAAAAGAAAAATTATCATTAAAAAATTCATGCCTTATTCACAATCATGGTAGTATGAAAACATCACTTTTTTCAAAAATATCACTTCACAAAACTATAACAACAAAGCTACATACATTGTCCCATTGCTTTTACTCACTTAGTATAATAAATATCTTGTGTTACATTACGTGACTTTCCCTAAGCTAAAGGATACTTAGAAGTATGTTTTCAGTGTCAATGAGCAACATAAAAAATTCTGTAAAATTCGAATCTTTACATTTAAATTCAGGGCCTAAAAGGAATGAAACAAAGGGATTTGAAAAAAAAGAAGACCCGAACCAAACTGGTCTCTGCATGCAAATGTTTGTTACCTTTCATTTGTTTAAAAACAGCTCTAACAATTCTAATTAAAGTAGCATTTGCTTAAGATATTTTAATCACAATTAAAATGTATATTTTGAATTTGGGGGAATAGCTGAATTCCTCCTTGTTATGAATAGCTTCTTTATAATTGATAAACCGTAAGAGACGAGCAAAGTCCTATTAAATACAAAATCAGATCTCGTTAAATCACAAATGTGACTAATAAAATTGTGGCGTTAAAAGTTTCCTTGAAGTTCTTTGTTGTTGGTTGGATTTGTTAATGCCTCAGTTTTTACCTCCTCTGGTGCCTACCTATTGTAAATAAGTTGTAACGTTAGGTATTTCCTAAGGAGTTAGTAATAATTAGGTATTACTGAGAAGCAAATATCTATAGACCTTGTACCAGTATTTGTGATAATGTATCACGGGAAAGCCTTCGAAAATATGTATAAAATGATAAAAACCTGGGTTACCAATAAATATAGGCGTAGTTAAAGTCTGGTAGTTTTCGTTACAATTATGGGACGATTTCCTCAAATCATTTGCTACGTTTGTGTGGGCAATAAAAGTTGTTGACCTTCCCTTTGTGTAGCGAGAGAAAGAGTTTACCGTTTCTCCGGGGCAGAAGCATCTCCCACAAAAGTTGTTTGGACGCCGTTAAGATGTTAAAGTTCAAAGACGGAGCCAATTAAAGCAATGCTAAAATGAAATAAGCACTGCAAAGAGAGAAATATTGGTTTGGGTTAGGAAAATTTGGAGGTTTCCCATTAGTTGTAGAAAAGTCCACGTTGGCCTGAAATTTAGGCAATCTGTTGAAGTATCCAGTAGGATAAACATAGAAGTGCAATGTGCATCCAGTCAAGTGTGAAGTGCATCCCATATTACTTTGATATTTATCTATTTACTTAAATATCTTAAAGCTTCGAGCTGGTTCTGGTTCGTAATTTAGTGGAAATCTGCAGACAGCTGCGGAACTGGGAACGCCGACACAAAAGTGTTATACAACTTTATTTTATGAAGAACCCTGAGAAAGACTCCCAATTCCCTCTTCCACCACAGCACCAACTCCCTAACAATTAGCTATACCATTAAGATATTTTCACAACAAATGAAATGTACATTTTGACTTTAACGGAAGTGGCATCTGAAGTTCTCTTCATTCTAAATGGCTTTTACATAACAGTAAGCCGTAAGAGATACACAAAAAATGTTATTCCACAAAAAATGTAGGTCTCGCTAAAACATCCAATTTATGTTTTTTTTTTGTAATTTACTCAAATGAGCCCGGGGTCCATAGAGCTTAGAGTCACCCGACATTTGTCTTTCAGGATAAGGAAAAACCCCGGAAAAAACCTTATCCAGGTAACCACCCTGACCGAGATTCGAACTCGGGACATCTTGAACGAGAGGCAGACTTGCTGCCATCTACGCTATCTCCATTTTGTGATTGTTTATTAACAACTGAAGACTGATCCATGCTGGCAATGTACGCAGTAATAGCCATGACTTCCTGTAAATGCCATTGACAAACCAAAGAAACCCAATAAGTTTTCTAAAATAACAAAATCAGAAAATCGACTATACTTACGAGAGAAGGTAGCTTCTATAAAGCTTTATCTCGATTAACCAAAAGTAGATAGATGAGTAGTATAATTTGTAAGAATTGTTAGCACAAAAATAAGGTGCAAAATTTAAGATACAAAGAAAGGTACAGCAGATACGTCGACCTTGAAAGAGGAAGACGTTGCCAGAGTAACCACGTTGTCTGTAGTAGGAAGGCACAAATAAAACGTTTCGTAAGACGCGTTTGGAATTGATCCCGGCCTGGTTGTGACGCTGGCCAAGTGGGCACCTTATTGAACCGAGGAGGGGCTGGAACAAAAGACGTTACACTTACTTCCTGCGGGTGATACGGCACATTCAGGCCAGTCTAATTGTGTGTGATTATTCAACAAGCGCACTCTACCCTCCAGGTTTCATCTTACTTCCCAATTTGTCTCCAGTTCTTTCTTCCATTTTCTCTGTTTTTAATTAAGCTGTGTCTTTCTTTTTCTACCTTATGCTGTCTTCATTTCCTTCTTAAATTGTTAGATATTCTTAAAGAATGTTATGTACCACTTTTCAGTTGTTAGGGGAATGTACGTCGTACTGTTTCACTAGAAGAAAAAAGACATAAATGGGATTACAATGTTCGTTGAGAGGGTTGATATTAATTTGGCCAAGGTCTCAGGTTAAAGAGACACAATGAATTAACTGTAACAATATCGTTACAGTGTCTAGACTTCATTGTTCCAAGTTCGCACACATTTAAAGAAACGCCCGCATCGGTAGCGTAGATGGTAGCGTGTCTGCCTCACGTTCAAGAGTTCGAATCTTGGTCAGGGTCAGCTACCTGCATGAGGTTTTTTCCGGGGCTTTCCCTTATCCTTAAAGACGGATATCGCGTAGCTCTAAGCTCCATGGACCCTAGACATATTTGAGCATCATTTCACCCATCTCATTCGTCTTAATGTCTTAATGTTGGAGAAGTAAAATTACAAAAAAATAAAAAAATAAAATAAAGAAACATCAATTCGACTTCAAAACTCCTTTGTTAAACAAAATCTTAAAACATGCCATAAGACGTACTGACAATACAAAATGTACTTCATATTTTTTAAAATATTAATTATATGAAAAAAATTGATTAATGCCCTTCATAGCAACTATGAAACTCATGGAGATATATTTAAATTCACAATATTACATTTTATAGAAGACATTACAGGATTGATATTCTGTGTAAGATTCTGAATTCGATTATTGATTATATTTATGTTATTTCAAAGATATGTTCTAAATGAGAAATAAAATATATATATTCAAATAAAATACAAAATTCATAAAAATTCACACTAAATAATTTATGCATTTATATAAAGTTCTGTAGTATCTATAACCACATATTATTACATCAACATAATTATTTCATTTATAAAAATTACAGAACTGACCATAGTTATTAATTATTTGTGTTGCATATTCCTTTATTTCTTTTCACAACTGCCATTTTCATCTATAACTTTGTTAGTTCTGCATTGGAAATATACAATTATTGTAAGTATATTTTATAATTAACATTGGGATTGGTTTATACTGAGGTTCATAATAACAATTATATAAATAAGTTCTCCATTAAATATGCCACAACGTCCATATATTCCTCGTAAAACCCAATAATGTATTTTTAATGCATAGATCACTATCATTAAATATTTGAACTTTATCTTGTAGAAGGATTACTAAATATGGCAAAATGATATAATATATAAATTATACGTTCGTATAGAATTATCTTTATTTTGCTTTTTGCGTATTTAGGCACATACTTTCTGAAACAAGTATAGCAATTGAAAAATCACTGTCATACACATGAAGGTTGAGGAAGACCTCAATAAAGGACGTTACAAAATTCAAAGAAATATAATTTCAACAGAAGTGTAATATATTTTATTTTAAACTGCGCATTATTTTTACCCCATTGCCAACACCGGTACTCAGCGATCTACATTCCCAGAAGGAGAGATGTATCAGGGCCGCTTTTTCCCAACCTCCGATAGGCTATAAATAAATACAATTCATAGAAAACAATTATTTTATTACCTACCAAGAGTTTTGTATACTTATGGTTACTTTTCAACATAACGTCGCAGCTGCGCCGACGCATACAATATGTCCGGCTCAGGGAGATAACGGACGGATAGTGTATAGCGGAGATAAACAGCTTGCCTAAGCAGATAAACATAGCGCGGAGATAAAAGACATGCCAAAAGAGATAAAGTGAGGTAAATGGAACATTCTGGTGACATCTTGATTGATAGAGAACAGTCGATTTCTTGGTTGTTACAGAATATTCCAGAAATATTTAGTGATATCAGTAGTGGTATATATAAGGAAGCCGCGACTCACCAATACAGTCGTAAACACAGTTGTAAACAGAGGTGGAGCGTGAGTTGTAATGGAAACCGGTGTTTGAAAAGTGAGCTCTTTGTTGTGGTCAACGACCTTGGTAGATTGTAATTGTGCATGTGACGTGATGCTGCTACTCTAATTGTATTTCTACGGAAATAAAGAAAATTTGGAATTTCTGCAACTTGGACTTTTAATTCTACGGACTCACAAAGTCACAATAATGACCGAAAAGCTTGAGAAATTAATCGTACCTGTGAACAAGCTTTGCAATACCCTCTGCAAAAAATTTTCCTCCAATGATTTCAACTGAGCATTGACGTTGTTTTGAACATGCATCCATTGTTGTGATTGTCGTTTTGTTTCCAGTGTGTCCGACGTCGTATTGGATCCAAGTTTCATCTCCAGTAACAATTGATTTCAAAAAGTTATCTACCTCATCGTTATAACTGGTCAGCTTTGAATTTCCTTGTCCGTTATCACGATGAAGTAAAGAACGTTTTGAAATCAATTGTTACTGGAGATGAAACTTGGATCCAATACGACGTCGGACACACTGGATAGCAAACGACAATCACAACAATGGATGCATGTTCAAAACAACGTAATCTAGAACCACACATGAAACATAAGAAAGAATTGATGCACAGGAAATCGTGGTGAGAAACCTCCTCAGCAGTTGTCTTGACTTTTTCTTGCGTGGGCGGTTGAGGGAATAGAACGCAGGACCACCCGCATACAAGCTTCTTATGTTACCTCGTTGGGTAAAAATAACTTAGTACTTGTAACGAGAAAGTGGAAAACCTTTAGTTATTTCCCTTTTTACTTAGCAACAGCAAACCTTAGTTTATTTCCAGTGCAATTGACATCGAACTGTTAAGAGATTTTCTGGCGTCAGTCACGTCACCATTGACTGTAATGTTCAAGATTCAGTCAACCTCGGAATCCACAAATGATGTATTTTAAGCATCAACTGCACGCTGCAATTTCTCGGCATGTAACTCTCCTATTTCGGTCCAACAAACTCCATTATTCATGTTATTTTCTATGCTATCTACTACGTCAAAAATAATATTAAACTTACATGAGTAAAGTGTTGAAAATCATAATATTTTGGCCTCTGCAAATTTTCATACTTTTTATAGCATTCCATTAATGCCAAATTATTATTTACTTGATTTTTCCTCCAAAATACTGATTTAAAAATGGCTTTAACAATTAAGTGTAACTAAAATATGATATACTTAAAATATTTTCATGATAACTAGAAAGCATATCTTAAATTTTCTGGTAGTTGTCTCAAAAGTCCTATTCATTCTGAATAACGTTTTTATAACTGGTACACACATGTGACAAACTAAATATTACCACATAAAAATACAGAACTCCTTAAAACACCTTTATTATGTGTATCCTTCTGTAAAGGTAATGGTTTTCGAAATATTCCTAGGATATTGGTTTGAATTTTTAAATATTTGTAGGTACATATATCAGATAGGAAGTAGTCACTCCTGCTTATCTAGCCCATGCAAAGAGCCACATATAAGAGCCATCACATAGGGACTAGGTCTTAAAATATTTGATTCGTCCCTTTAGACTACTGTATTCCTATTATTTGAGTTATTTGCGAAGGAACTGTATGCAACTTTGAGCTTGTGTCTGTTTGTGGACAAGACGGTCCATAAAAACCTGAACGCTTTTCAAGACTTCTTATTTCTCTCTGTAAAGTAAGGTAAGCGTGGGTGACTGGAATTGGCGGGCGACTCCGATTAGTTTTTAAAAATCTGTTCTCTAGGGGATTTTTTTTTTTTTTTTTTTTTTTTTTTTTTGTAATTTACGTCCCTCCAACATTAAGTCATATTTGACGATGAATGGAATGGGTGAAATGATGCTCAAATGAGCCCAGGGTCCATGGAGCTTAGAGTTACCCGACCTTCGTCTTTCAGGATAAGGGAAAACCCCTAAAAACCTTATCGAGGTAACTCACCCTGACCGAGATTCGAGCTCGGGACCTCTTGAACGTGAGGCAGATATGCTACCGTCTACGCTACCGAGGCGGGCACCCTAGAGTATGGTATTGTATTGTTGTAGAACGACTTTTGTGGACGAAGAAGTTAACTACCTGAGACAAAGTGTGAAATACGATTGTGTTTCTTCAGTGCAAGCGAGAAATCGAGCATATTTTCGAAAATGTGGTATGCAATTGCTCCATTTTATAATTTTGTAAGTTCGTATAAGATAGATTTATAACGAATGTTCACTGAAATTGCTGTACAAACTTTTACAATAGGGAAATACAGACTTTTTACATCCATAATCCTCCTAGCTAATCTTAACAATCCATTGTTTTCATAGTTACTTAATCAGTGCTGCAAACGGGCAAAAATAAAATCCGCTACAACAATGGGCGAAGAGAAGGTAAAGTGGAGATTTTTTTTAAATTACGTCCTCAAACGTTAAGTCATATCGGATGAAGAATGAAGTGGATGAAATGAGGCTCAAATGAGCCCAAAACGCGGAGAATTGCTGCGGGAAAGAAGTAATTCATGTGAGGAAAATGTGTAAAAGTACTGTAGATGATATCGTGTCTGCCTCACGTTCAAGAGGTCCCGAGTTCGAATCTCGTTCAGGGTGAGTTACTTCGATAAGGTTTTTCCGGGGGTTTCCCTTATCCTTCAAGACGAATGTCGGGTAACTGTAAGCTCCATGGACCGTGGACTCATTTGAGCATCATTTCACCCAATGCATTCACCGTCCGATATGACAACGTTGGAGGACGTAAATCATTAAAAAAAACGGGATACATAAAGATATGAATATACAAGTTTAGAAATGTATTGTTTTGTTCTTATGATCGCACTATTTACCTTATTATTATTTACTATCCAAAAGAAGTAACCCTATTTTACCAGTAAGGTATGTTAGGGTTCTAGCTACAAAAACACATAAATACAAAGATGAAAATAACAGAATATGATAATAATTAAATCGTTTTAAAAATTTGGCCAATAAAGTGCTCAAAGGCTGAAGTGCAACATTTTAAAGGAATAAATTAAACAATGGTGTTTGATGCAATGCTTCTACTTCCAGACAAAAATAAATGTGAGGAACAATGGTAAAATTTCTAAAAAAAAATTCTTACTAATCAGGGTGTCAGACAAGGGTGTATTTATCACCTTAACTTTTTAGTATTTATATTGACGACCTAGTGTGCAAATGGAAGCAGCTAGTGAATGTAGGTTTTAAAATTAAAATAAAAACGTTTTAAATATTTTATTGTTTGCTGACGATTTAGTCATTATACAAAATAGCGAGTCTGCCCTGCAAAGATCTATTTTAAAACTTAGTGAACTTTGTTAGCAATATAATATGAAAATTTCTTTTATAAAATCAAAGGTAATGGCATTTATTGGGAAAGAGCCAATTAGAACAAAAATAGTTATAAATAATCGTTGTGTTGAACAGGTAAGCCATTTTAACTACTTGGGAACTGATGTTAGTTATGACAAGGAATGTGTCTACAATAAAATATGCAAATTTCAAAGAGTGTTTGGAACAATAAATAGAACATTTAGAAACTAAATACCTAAAGAAACAACATTAAAGTTCTACAAAGTTATGGCTGTATCTATACTGACATACGGAAGTGAGAATTGGACGTTAACTAAAAAGCAACAGAGTAAAATACAGGCTTCAGAAATGAAATTCTTGAGAAGTGTGAAAGGATGCACGAAGAGGGACTTAATAAGAAATGAAAATATAAGAGAAGAGCTGGACATTTTTAGTATGAATGATAAGTTAAAAGATCTCAAACAAAATTAGGAGGAACAAGTTGAAAGAATGCCAGATAATAGACTTACAAAACAAATATTACAGTATCATCCTAAAGGTAGCAGATCGGTGGGCAGACTCAGGAAACGATGGCTGGAGGACTTCGAAGGCGGAACAGGCAGTTGATTGCCTATGCCATGAAGTGAAGAAGAAGAAGAAGAAGAAGAAGAAGAAGAAGAAGAAGAAGAAGAAGAAGAAGAAGAAGAAGAAGAAGAAGAAGAAGAAGAAGAAGAAGAAGAAGAAGAAGAAGAAGAAGAAGAAGAAGAAGAAGAAGAAGAAGAAGAAGAAGAAGAAGAAGAAGAAGAAGAAGAAGAAGAAGAAGAAGAAGAAGAAGAAGAAGAAGAAGAAGAAGAAGAAGAAGAAGAAGAAGAAGAAGAAGAAGAAGAAGAAGAAGAAGAAGAAGAAGAAGAAGAAGAAGAAGAAGAAGAAGAAGAAGAAGAAGAAGAAGAAGAAGAAGAAGAAGAAGAAGAAGAAGAAGAAGAAGAAGAAGAAGAAGAAGAAGAAGAAGAAGAAGAAGAAGAAGAAGAAGAAGAAGAAGAAGAAGAAGAAGAAGAAGAAGAAGAAGAAGAAGAAGAAGAAGAAGAAGAAGAAGAAGAAGAAGAAGAAGAAGAAGAAGAAGAAGAAGAAGAAGAAGAAGAAGAAGAAGAAGAAGAAGAAGAAGAAGAAGAAGAAGAAGAAGAAGAAGAAGAAGAAGAAGAAGAAGAAGAAGAAGAAGAAGAAGAAGAAGAAGAAGAAGAAGAAGAAGAAGAAGAAGAAGAAGAAGAAGAAGAAGAAGAAGAAGAAGAAGAAGAAGAAGAAGAAGAAGAAGAAGAAGAAGAAGAAGAAGAAGAAGAAGAAGAAGAAGAAGAAGAAGAAGAAAAAGTGTTTGAAGATCTGTACTACAGTATGAAAGATGGTGAATAAGATTATATCTCTTTTTGAAATGAAGATAACATGAAGATAACGTCGCGAACCCGCATCTACGATCGCGCAGTTTGTTTACACAAAAGGAACTGATAGGCGGGCAGTGTGAAAACCAAGAGCCGGCAGACGAAAATAACATGCAGATAAAATTCTGCCGAAACAAACTGAGATAAATGGAAATGTCTCGTTACTTCTTGACTGATAGAGACTGGTTTATTTTCGAATAATCTAGAAATTATCAGCAGGTATTTAAGAGATTATGACATGCCAATCAAGGAGTTGCAAGTTGTTGTAAAGAAATGAAACAAGAGTGAGTCGCGAGAGGTAAGCAGAGAACAGCTGAGAGTGCTGTAAACAGAACGCTGTTTGTTATTGTAATCGACCTTGGAAGATTGTGTTGTGATATGTCATGTAATTTTGCTGCTACGGAGTGTATTTCTACGCAAATAAAGAACATTTAGGATTTCGGGAAAAGGGACTTTTAATTCTACGAACCCACAAAGTCACAATATTAAGTGCTCAACACTTTCACATTTACAGAGGTAACCATCAGGAGAGTCTATATGGAATCTTCTAAAGTAAGTTTTAAATTTTCCATGTCCGGTAGCAAAATGGTTCAAAATAAAACTATCTGACAAGTACTTGCAGTTTACACGATCAGTAACAGTAGAAACAAATAAATTTCGAGTGATTTGTCCTTTATCGCTATTTATCCAAGTGCTCTTCCACATTTCAATTTTTTTCATTTTTTTTAACAAATGTGATTGTAGACTCTTTAAAACTGTACTCCTTTCGGTATAATGTGTAACGCTTAACAATGTCATCTGCCCTCTCATTTCCATGTATACCCGCATGGCCTCTGACCCATGTGATACACACGTGATTGGTGTTTGTTGTAATATCGTTCCTTATTTTGGTAGCAAGTGAATATGTAGTTTATTTATCTCCGATAACACTGACAGATGCTATCGGAGATACCTTATTATTCAGCATTATTTTCCTGCAACAAACATTCCCTTATGCCACAATCATCAAAGTTATCTGAGTATTCCATTTATAATCATAAATACGAGGGCAGTTCAATAAAGAATAATCACTTTTTTTTGACAACGTACTTTTACCCATCCTCATAATTTTGATGGCCCTTCTTAAAATAGTCTCCCCTGAATGTGATGTACTTGTCCCAGCGTTTCTGCCAGTCTTCAAAGACATGCTAGAAACCAGTTTTTGAGAGATCCTTCAAAATCGCCTCCGCAGCCTTCACAACTGCTTCTGATGATGGATACTGCCTCCTAAGAAGGCGTTTATTCAAATTAGGGAATACAAAAAAGCCACATAGGGCTAAATCCGTATATAGGGAGGGTGAGGGATGCACTTCTCGTTGACTTTTGCAAGATATTCAGCAACAACATTGGCATATGCGGCCGAGCATTATCGTGGTGCATCATCCAGCCTGCTTCATAGAAATGTGGTCTTTCGTGCCTGATATGGACTTGCAATATTTTCAGGATATCCCTGTAGTATTGTCTAGTTACTGATGTGTGTGCAGGTGCAACATGCTGATAAACCATTCCATGAATATCAAAGAATGAGATGACCATAACTTTCCCAGCAGAAGCAACCACTTTTGCTTTTTGGGCGGTTGGTGATGAAGGAGATTTCCACACTGAGCTTTGCTGTTTGCTCTCAGGATCAAACTGATGTAGGCAAGTTTCATCAGCAGTGACTACGTTTGAAAGAAACTCCGGATCTTCTTCTTAACATCAACTTTAACTGCATGTTACCTCCATTGCAGCGGTAGGCGATACTGAAAATGTCTGAACTTGCCCGGTTCTCACAGGCGGGAACCAGGACTACCAACAATGAAACTACTACGGCGTGTTTGTTTTACATTAAGCTAACAGAATACAATACGAGGGTGGGTCAACAAGTAATGCCTCCTATATGTTTCTCTTTTAATTACCAAGAGAATTTAATCCAATTTACATAGCTTGAAAACTGCAACATTGACAATTAATTTGTCACTACTCAATATAATCTCCGTCCTTTTCCACAGTTTTGGTCCACCTTTTAACTAGGGCATGTATTTCAGGGCATGTAAAACACACGGTCTTGCTTCCTAAGCCATTGACGCACGGACCTTTGCACAGCCTCCTCATCTTCAAAATGAATCCCACGATGAGCTTCCTTTAGTGGCCCGAATAGATGGAAGTCTTATGGTGCCAGGTCAGGGCTGTATGGGGGAGTGAGGTAAGACTTGCCATCCCAATTTCTCAATTTCTGCAGTGGTGTAACGACTGAAGTGTGGTCTTGCATTGTCATGCAAAAGAAGAACATCCACCATAGTTTATGTTGGGCGAACTCGGCGAAGACTGCTTTCAGCTTTTTGAGAGTTCTGACGTATTGGACAGAATTTATTGTGCATCCCTGCTCCAAAAAATCAATCATAAGTACACCCTCTTCATCCCAAAACACTGTTGCCATAACTTTCCCTGCCGACCGCTGAGTTTTGAATATTTTTTCTTCGGTGACGTTGTGTGATACTATTCCATTGACTGCCTCTTTGATTTTTTTTTCAGAAACTTCTCTCACACCAAACTGAAGCACTGCAAGTGTTCGGAGGCTATTGTTTTCCTTGTTTCTTTGTTTTGGGCAGTTAACATTGTTGGTGCCCAACGTGAACAAACTTTTGAGTAACCCAGTTGTTGAATAATCGTCATCATACTGCCTTTACTGAGGGAGGTAATGCGACAAAATTCACCTGTTGTTACCCGGCGTTCACCACGAATTATGTCATCGACTCGCTGAATGTTGCATGGAGTCACTGCAGTCACCGGCCTGCCGCTTCGCTTTTCGTCTGCCAATGGTGTTTGCCCTTCAGCTTCGTTACAGTCAACCCATCGTCTAACAGTGCTGACATCCACCGTTGCATCACCATACACATTTTTTAGCCTTTCGTGAATGCGAATTGGGGTTTCACCTTCCGCTGTCAAAAATTCAATCACAGAACGCTGTCTAATACGTATGTCGATGTCAGCCATTTTGTAAGAGGATGCAGTGCTGCCACCTGTTGACTTAGAAAGTTACTACTGCAGGGGATTGGAGAAGAAGGTTTGAGGAATTGCTCCAAATTCAAAGTTTTCACATAACTTACTTATTTAAGGGGAAAAAAATAGGAGGCATTACTTTTTTACCCTCCCTCGTAAGATTGAATTTTAGGGCGAAAAATTATGACCGTAATAAAATTATGATCATTCTTTATTGAACAGCTTTCGTATTTATAGCTAAAAACTAGTGAGACATTCAGGAATACATCGCAAACATTTTTCAAGTTTCCGCAGGGTAGCTCTTACCACATCCAACTAGGATATGATCCGGGGGTGAGATCTTTACATTATCGCAGTGACTTACATTTAACTTACAATATTTAGTACCAGAGAACGTTTAGAAGGAGAAAGATGATGCACAGCTTCATTAGCACACACGGTGCAAATGGGTAACGTGTGGTAGATATGCTAACAGCGTTACATGGAGCGCTCTTGAGATAAGGTACTGATGGCGACCAATGAATCAATATTACCAACTTCAGTAAATCTGCCTCATTCACTGCCGTATAGGGGAAAACTCATTTATGCATCATTTACTTTCACCACAAACGTGTTAAAAGTGTATACCCTATACCGGAATAGCATTACTAACTGCGCAATGCTTGCACCTGGAGAGATGATTGGTATTTCTAAACCTAGCGGTCTTATCTGATACCGCACGTCTAACTAAACATTAGATATTGTATAAGGAAACGATGTTAATATTCTATCGATTTAAACTTTAATGCCGTCTAATGAGATTCATTTCCTAAAAGAGTTTGTGTAAACTTATATGAATAGCCATTATTATTCTATTGTTTCATTACTTAACAGTTACCATTTCAAAAGAACAAATCACTACATATCTCGACAATTTGTCACCCCTTCTTTCTAGTGCACTGCATTACTGGAAAAAAATTCAACATTTTCAGAACTAAAATAAAATTAGCCGATAAATATTTGTATATTCCACCTGCAACAGTTTTCTCCGAAAGACAATTTAGCACAGCAGGAGTCATATGTGACAGAAAAAGAAGTAGACTTGACCCCAAAAGAGATAATATGCTAGTACTTTTGAACAAAAACTAATAAAAGTGGACTGTTTTGCTTTTAAATATCTAACGTAGAGTTTAAATTCAGTTTGCGTTCCCTTACGTCTAGCGCCACGAACACTCGCAAATGTGCGAGAGAGAGGGAAATATAAAAAGAGTGGGGATAACGAGGTGGCAACACTGACGGCTCTCTAACGTATCTGTTTCGCTACAGACGAGAACTCTACCCATTTGAAACATAATAGGTCACCTCTAAGGTTAATTTTTTATTTTAATTTACGTCCAACGACGTTGAGTCATATCAGACGATGAATGAAATGGTGAAATGATACTATAATTATCCCAGGGTTCATAGAGCTTAGAGTTACATTGCATTCATCTTTCAGGATAAAGCTCGGAAAAAACCTTATCCAGATATTTCACTCTGAACCGAGATGCGAACTCGGGACCTCTTGAACGTGAACCAGACGTAACCATTTACGCCACAGAGGAATGGCCTACCAAACAGTAGTTAACCAGCCTTGCTCTTTAAGTGACACAGTGGCTAAATTCATCCATTCACCTCAATATTCACCTACAAAACGAGGCTCTAGACTTGCCGGTCCAATGATAATTGAATCTCTGACTTCTGAATGATCAATCACCTTAATGGTGCTCTTCGATAGTGTCTTGTTTATACTGATTCCATTTCTAAAATAGCCACAGTAATAATCATTCAAGTAAGTTGAGCTTAATCAGATAAGAGGTCACGAACTTAATCGATAACCTCCAAACCTCGCACATTATAATTTATTCGTAAACAAATCTAGCATTTCGTTTATCTCAGTTGTCAGCATTTTTGATTATTCCATTTGTAACTGCCTAACATCGGCGGCCTTTCATCTTTATCGACAGTTATGTATACAGTTGTCATTGGATTTCTGGTTTTGCTTTTTAGTTTTATGCATTATATCTTAAGCACACACACAAACTCTCTCTTTTCTCCATTCTCGTACGCGCTTCCAGATCCTGATGAAGATAGGGAATAACCTTAGCTCGAAGAAAATGCCCTCTCCCCAGCAGTAAATCGAACCCAGGACTCCTCAGCGCGGCATGCAGGCGCCTGATTGTTCAAAACAGTTTTGCAGTTGAACAAACTTTACTTCATATTACTTCTCAGCCATATAGCGCTTCTGCGCGTGCGCAAAAGCCTAATGGATTAAAATGCTTTACCGGTCGGCCCGCGGAGAGGTGCAATCTACGAGAAAGCTTAAAGGAACTTGAAGGAAACCACAAAAGAGGTCCACTTTTCTGGCAGGTCAAGGGTTTAACGAGCAAGCAATCGGCAGAATAAGGCAATTTCAGAAATGGCAGCCAAGTTGGAAAAGAAGAAGAGTATGAAATACTTATTGGTAGGTATGCAAGTAATGTATTCCTCTACCTAACGTTCCTAGTGATTTTTCAATTTTAATTCATCTTAAGAGAACCACCGAAGTACAATTTAGCCTCCACTATATTAAATTATATATAACCGAGCGACATGGCTCAGGCGGTTTCGTTTGTAGCCCGCATTCACGAGGCCCGGGTTCGATTCCGCCGACCTGCCTGAAACATGAGTTTTTTCTAGGGTTTTCCCAGGTTGCCAGGTTAATTATATCCTCCAAATTTCTTCTCCCTCCATTTCATCTACATTACCATTTCACATCATCTCTCATCTGGTGGTCTCTTTCAGGGTAGATGTGTCGGTGGGTGTCTCGGCGTTGTATGGCAGGATGATATGGTCTGAGTAAAACTTCCTCCTCCAGTATGACGGCCTCCGGTCTCCGAACATGATCTAGTGGGTCCGTTTCCTAACCTCAGTCAGGTAAACTGCTAGTTGTGCTCGCCTGCCGGAGAGATTTCAACTAGTAAAGTGTATGGACCCTGCCATCTGCAC
This sequence comes from Mantis religiosa, assembly GCA_030765055.1. Classification (NCBI taxonomy): domain Eukaryota; kingdom Metazoa; phylum Arthropoda; class Insecta; order Mantodea; family Mantidae; genus Mantis; species Mantis religiosa. Next base: position 71,651,993 of record CM060959.1, read on the forward strand.
TATCGTGTCTCCTTGGAATAGCCACCCTCTGTCTCCTTTCGCATCATCCTTCCTCCCTAGAATGCCCCACTTGGGATATAGATACAATAGATCAAAACTGGTCGCAGTGCCGAATCCCTTCGTACCGTAATCCAATCCAATGTTGTTTTTTTTTTTTTTTTTTTTTTCTAATTTACGTCCTCCAACGTTAAGTCATATCGAACGATGAATGGAATGGGTGAAATGATGCTCAAATGAGCCCGGGGTCCATAGAGCTTAGAGTTACCCGATATTCGTCTTTCAGGATAAGAGAAAACCCCAGAAACAACCTTATCCAGTTAACTCACCCTGACCGAGATTCTAACTTGGGACCTCTTGAACGTGAGGCAGTCACGCTACCACCACGCTATTGAGGCGGGTTCCAATCCAATTATGTATAGGTTGTTAATGAACTATACCGAAATAAGCAAGTTGAGATAGGCAATGCATGGTCCTTGGCTAAACATAACACAGTTAATTGCACTAAACTTAATTGGATTCAGACTAAGTTGGTATTTAAACAAGTTGAGTCAAATTATTGGTTTAGAATGTCTTTAAAAATGCTTTCCGAGTATAGAAATATTGATTCTTAGTAGCTCGTTATTTAGCTTTCTCGAGATTTAATGCCTCAAAGATCTCTTAAATCTCGAACTAATCACCTGCCAGTGCGTCACTAAACAGCAATTAAATTGCCTTCTTGCTTCATATACCCTATTCAAGAGCAGCCACTTGCTCTGGTGGCCCAATTCGTAGCGCCGAAAGGCTGTGTTTCAAAGGTCAAAGGTGTCGTTCCTGTCTTTTCAATATGTAAATTCTAATACGAAGAAATAGCGTGAACCGTAACTAACTGACGAATAATAGCAGCATGTGAAGATATTCGACATACTGAAGGAATTTTGGACAGGGTACCACAGTCGTTCCATCGCCGCTGTCAATGTTTCATTGAAAACACAGGTTGCCATTTCGGGCAGTTCCTACAAACCTGATGACTTAAAAAAGTTGCATTTCCTATTTATTTTATGTAAGTTCATTCATCCTTTAAACCACCTCCAATTTAGATATAGGTACAGCATATGGAATTATCAATCAGGATTCAACCTTTGTTAGAAAGAATTCTAATTAATGGTACTGATATGATGAAATTAATAGGCAAAACACATACACTACTATAAGAATTAAAAGCTTAGACAAAATATTTAAAAACCAAACAGAGGAACAAAGAAATCAACCAAGAAAACAAAAATAAACAAAAAACAAAAAAGTGAAGGAGACTCGAACACCTTTTATTTAAAGGCTAATGTAACCATTTCACCATAGGGAGTGCTCCGACTCGTCTCTTCATTTTCGTGTGTCATGCACTTAAGTTGAATCATCATTATCAGTGACGTACTGGCACTTTAGAAACTTATAACCGTAACTTCCACATCTGAACCAACAGACCATAAGTCTGCTATCTTAAATTACTTGTTTAAGATATCTCCACTTGCTCTGAAAATATTTCGACGTAGTTCATTAACACCCTGAATATAATCTCGAAAATTTTGTTTTTATGAAAACTGCGTCTAAATGTTTTTATTAAAATTAACTATTTATATTTTAAGATATTTTCGTGACAAATGAAATATATATCCGGAATTTTTTAAATAGCCTCTCAAATACTCTTTATACCTTTAAAGTCCTCTTCATTTTGGATGTGATAAGTTATAAAAAATCTTATTGCACAAAAGTGTACCGTTTCCAGATATTGTTATTTTTTAATCTTAATTGCGAACTTTGTTTTGTCTAAATTTTCAAATATTTTTACCTTATTCAAATTACAAGCATTCATTTTTTAATATTTTGCCATGCAGAGAGAATACAATTTCTAATTCATCAAATAGCGATTGGACTATCGCCTACATTTATTGTAATCCCTTATTCCTATTTTACCTAGAAGGGAATGTGTTAAAAAATTTTAAAATGTTAATATCAAGTTTAATATAAAGTAGATAGAAACACATGTGTTTTTAAAACTAGATTGTTGCCAGTGCAGTGAAATATCAAACATTGTGTTTTAGTGTTAATTCTTCGCGTGTAACAGTAATACGATAAATGATTTAATGTTAAAGGTACAATAAGAAGAATGGCATCACAATTTTCGGGTAAATGTGAGTGTGTTTAAGTGATCGAAACTTTTTAAATCGGTCCTTGAGTTCAAGTTCTTTTGGTAAAATAATGTCACATAATTTCAACAGGAAGGCCGTCTCCGGATCTTAAAGCTTTTAAAAATGAATTCACACGATCACATTTAATTTTTATGTTCCTGCCACAAGTGCGTCAGCAGAACGATCTTTTTCAACGCTTCGTAGAATACACACTTATCTAAGAAACACTCAAAATAGACTTTCATCTCTGCCCTTGTTATCTGTGGAAAAGGAGTTGGTTAATAAACTCAATAAGTAACAATAAGCAACATTTGAAACCTCTGTCATTGATGTTTTCTTCGAGAAGGACCGGGGCATTGAACTGAAATTAAATAGACCTCTAAATTGGAGAAATTGTAAATGCAATTTAAATAAGGCATATCGCTATAAGCTTTATTTACATGTCTTATGTTATGCAACAGCCTGGAAACCCTCGGAATTCGCGAGTGCCACTTCCCAGATTAAGTCTGAAGCAACCGACAAACTTACGAATGACCCGCGCCATGCCCCTACACCATACACATTTAACTTTCCTCTGAGTTGTAAAAGTTAGTGAAAAATAAAAGTAGAAATTTATAAACTTTTATTTTGTGTCTTCCCCAACGATCAGCCTGTTATAGTGTCATGAGTTTTCCAAATAATTATTGTAAAATATGGTTGCTACTATTTCTGCTGAAATATTTTGCGAAAAATAAAGTGGATTCAAACTTCAGGCCCCAGTATTGAGGGCATAATGAATGAAGAAAATTAATGCATCCACAAGTTTTGACTTGATTTTATCATGTTCAAACCACACACACACACACACACACACACACACACACACACACACACACACACACACACACACACACACACACACACACACACACACACACACACACACACACACACACACACACACACACACAAGGTACTGACAGGCTGTTAACAGCCAGAAGGTTTTTGCTGCGTACCGACCCAGGTTTTGGGTTTAACGGCAGGCTGAAGTTTTGGTGAATGCAGGATGGGGTGGAATTATTTTTCTGAGGAAGTATTGCTAGGTCGCTTTTATTGCTCCTCTGATTTTGTACAGGATGCGATACCATTTTTTACACCCTGGTGTTTATTGGTTTAAAATGGGATAAATTTTGTAGCCAAACAGCTCACTGGATAATTGTGGAGTTCACATTTAACTGCTGCTCCGATTAACTCCAGTGTTACCTCGGGTGCCCGCATGCCATGCGGATTTTCAAACGTTGATTAGTTATACTCAAAATGTTACATACGTACTTCAGGCTCCAGTATTGACTTTTTAATGAGTGAATGGATAAAATAATTCAGGGTTACAGCCACAAATAAAAAGTGCTTATTAAATACAACAGGATTAAATTGTATGAAAATGCCACTAGTATATTTCTTGAACACCACACGAAAGAAACTCTTGTATTGAGAGAAGTCTACCTTTCGTACTTTGTGTATTATTAATATTTTGGTAGTCGGTGTATTTTAGTATTTTGTTATATCTATAATGTTTTTGTTTTCATGTCTGGTAACTTTAAGATGTAGACTTTATTCTAGGTCACGATCATTTTGATCAAAAATGAAGCAAGAAACATAAATATTTTTGGTTAAAATGAAAGTGAATGTACTTTGAATCCCTTGTTATCATGCCTGCTTGTCCCCCTACCAATAACAGCTTGTGTGTAGAGTAATTGTGATTGTGACGCAAATCTATCAGTTGTGGCCAAACTTGTCATCATAACTCTGCCTCGGTATGTCTGATTTTATAAGCTTTTGGAGCATACGTTATTAGTGTCATTAAGCAATTATTTCGTTTAGGAAATCTCATTTTTTTGTTATTTATGTTCTAAATTTTCTTGCATTATTAAATTACTTTATGGCTTAAGATCCGTTTAAAAGCTTAATGAAACTTTCGAAGCTTTCCCCTCAGGGATCTGTCGCCTGACTGAATATTGGTCATTTGATGGTAAGAGGATGTTAAGAGAGGCTGGGAAAAGGACTGGAGGAAGGGGAAAGAGAAAGAGCATTTCTAGAGTGATCCTACTTGCAATCATCTATTGATTTGGTTTTTTTTTTCAGGATTATCAAATGATACTCAAATGCAAGCCAACATCATTGATTTTATCTGGATTTTTAAATAGATACCCACCCTAGGCAAAGTGTACATTTTCTGTCTATGCCTAATACACAGGCATTGTCTTAGTCTAGTTTAGGGAAACCTATGCGAAGGCTCACTGTAAAAGTCCAGTTTAATTAGATGTAAAAATTACTTTCCTCTGTTACGCCAGTTTACGAGGGTCAGCTGATAAGTCCCTGACCTCTTATATAGATGGCGCCACTGGGTGGTTTGACGGATAGCATCATATAGTTTAACTCTAGACCAACTTGTATCCATAGTTGCAGGTCAATCGATTTTTTTTTTTTTTTTTTTTTTTTTTTTTTTTTTTTTTTTTTTTTTTTTTTTAGGTTTTGAATGAAAGCATTTTAAACAAGACAAGTGTAGAGGTTTCACGAAAATGGAGCATTTGCAAAAGCTAGCAGTGATTAAATAATTCAATTTGAAAAGTTTAACGCCTAAAGAAATCAATGCGGAGATGGACAGCACATCGAAAGATTCTGCCCCTTCATATACAATGCTTAATAGGTGGGTTGTAGAGTTTAAAATGGAAAGTACGAGCACGAGAGATGAGCCTCGCTCTGGACGTCCTGTGGAAGTCACAACTCCAGAGATCATTGAAAAAATTGATCGTTTTGTACTGGGAGAACGCATATTAAAGTTGTTTGAGATAGCAAAAGCTGTAAATATATCAAAAGAACCTGCAGGTACTATTTTAAATAATGTTTTATGGTCTTACAAGATATGTGCAAGATGGGTGCCGCGTTTGTTGACAGCTGATCAAAAATTGCAAAGAAAACCTGTTTTGTTAAGAATTTGGAGCTCTACCGTAAAATACCAGTGAATATCTGAAATGGCTTATTACCATGGATGAAACTTGCTTACATCACTACACTCCAGAAATCACAGTCAGAACAGTGGACTGCGCCAGGTGAACCAACTCCAAAAGAGGCAAAGTCGATTTTGTCAGCCAACAAGGTTATTGCGAGTATAATCCGGGAATTATTTTTATTGATTCCTTGGTTAGAGTAAAAGTATCACTGATGACTACAACACAAGCTTACTGCAACTTTTGAGTGATGAAGTGAAAAGAAAAGGGCCTCATATGACAAATAAAGAAATCTTGTTTCTTCACGACGATGCTCCAGCCCATCGTTCAGTCATTGCACTGGAAAGAGGTGTGAATTATAGTTCAAATTGCTTGAACACTCACCCTATTCGCCAGATACAGCACTCAGTGACTACCACCTGTTCCCCAACCTCAAAAAATGTCTTGGAGGACGAAAGCATCACAGCAATATGGAGATTATTGATATGGTAGACAGATATTTCGAAAACCATGACAAAATCGCACTACAGAGATGGCTTAATTAAATTAAAACACCGATCTGACAAATGTATTAGCCTTACTGGAGATTATATTGAGAAGTAAAGGAAAAAAATGTTTTTTGGGGCCCGATACTTATCAGCCGACCTTCGTATAATGCTTATAATCAACACAAGAATCCTTAGTCAGTTGGCTTCAAACTATTTGCTCATATGTCGTTCATTGGTATAGCAAAGGTCATAAATGACAGGCAAGCATTGTCTCGCCAGGTACTCTGTAAACGCATGGACTGAATGGTAGATGCGGATGGTTATCTGCAACGTCCCTTATTAAAGTGCAGTAGCAGTGTACCTTTACTTCCTTTAGTCCGGCTTTAATAATCAGAAATACCCATGTGCGGTTATAACGAGAATTTGAATTAGGAATGCTCCTTTGTAAAAGAAACACTGTTCTCATCTATTCTTTCCTCTATGCGTTCGTTCAGAGGCATCGCTATGACTCCAGTTTTTGTTGCATGTTTCAGCATCTTTAGAACGTTTTACCCATACACTCCTGACGCCCATGCACATCTCTCTGAAGTCTCTGGCGAATTTCAGTAGCCGAGATTCCCTCTTTAATGAGAAATTCAAAACCAGTACACTGACGAAACGAAATGTCAGTTCCAGCCAATAAACTTCATGTGACGTAAGCTAATGATGGCCTCCTTCTTCATTCTAGCATTTACTACATCGTGTGTGGTTTCTTTTAACTCAAAGATGCTAGATTATTAATGAAAACATAATTTCTCAAGACTTACAAAATGTCCAAAAACGTAATAAATATATTCATGTTTTGTTTTATAGGTAAGGTTGTTTTCTGTTAAAATTTTGAATAAAATAAGATAAAATATGTATTTGTGATAGTTTAACAAGTTTAAGTTCAAGAATAATTAAACTGGTACTATAGTTGATATTTGCTAATATGAGTAAACTATTAAGGCTAAGGATGAGTTTATAAAACTCTCGGCTTTATGTGAACTTATTAATAAAATTAATCATTTAAAGATCAGATTTTAAATAAAGGTGCCTTTTTAAGTAATTTGCCAACATTTCACGTAGTCATTCCCTTGAAGAGTACATCGAGAGGTTCATATTTACACAGTTTATCAGAAACGAAACAAAGGAAGGAAAGAAACAAAAGAAAAAGAGATTAATCACGTTTAGCCCAACAAAACCAGTAATAACTAAACATTTACATTTAACTCATTATTTTGTTTCTGGAAGGCTTTGAATATGGTATAATAGAATGGGACTGACCAATCTGCTCGCTTTAGAGCAGAAAGTATTATGCCAACTTAATACCCACACTCATTTCGTACATATGTAGAGATTCCATTTCAATATACTGCTCATATATAACCTATTTCTTTCCCAAAGATTTCAAGCTGCTTCTCACACGAAATTTAGGAGGTGTCTTTGTGAAATTCGCATTAACATACATGTCCTGTCATTGTGTTTAACCTAGAATGCTTTATACTCGTGATTTAGAGTTTGCATAGCCTCCTTCGTGTATCATCTTGAGTAGCCTGCTGCTAGATGGGTCCAGTCGCGCTTCTTTTCGTTTACTCAGAGGATAGCGATTATGGAGTACTTGCTTGACATATATGTCTTCCGTAACACATATTATATTTCTAATTAATTCTTTATCCGAAAATAAAGGTGCAAACACTTATTTTCCTTCGTGGTTTTATAGATATGTGTATTGTCAATGATTGTTAGAGATGTCCAAACCCAATGAGATGGCTAAAATATGAGGCTGACATTGAGAGATACCACATTCCGTTCACTTCAAAAGCTGTAGTGGTTTCTGCTCTACCAAGATTTACTTTCCATCATTTCCTTTTTAGACCTTAACCTTCTAATCTTTCAGGTGTGTCTAGATTTTGTGGTGATTGCGGTACCGGCCATAGGGTACTTACTCAAATAAAAGTACTCCTCTGGTCATTAGATGGCTGCTTGTTCTAGAATTGTTCGTCATGCTCTTTAGGCAGCTCCCTTCACCACCTATAAAAACTATTGAAAAGCAATAAATGAAAAACGGTACTCTATTTAATATTGAGAGTTTTGTATATAAAGATATTTGTTATTTGTTGTGATGGAATTTTGGCCACACTGTTACATTTGTGTGCACATATCCAGTAGTACAGAACCTGTAGCTAGATGCTCGTCTGCATTTTCAGCCGCATGTGTAGAAGTGTTCTAAGAGGGTGAAGTGGTGCTGCCAAGATGCCTCAACACCAGGCCGTGCCCGTGGACGCCATCCGCATGGAGGCGATGGGGAAGTTCGCCGGTCAGAACGGCGTCGTCGCAGGACAAGGTAGGTGCCGCTGCTTAAATCGCATGGTTACTCATTGACAGTGTATATATCTTCACTACTAGATCTACTCGACACGTACCCATAGCCTGTAGGTCTCTTGACAGGGAACGATACATTTAAAATATTTTTATTATAATGTACAATTAACGGAGAGCTTCTAAGCTCAAGAATAGGAGACTTGATCAAATATTTAAGTTTCCCTTCCGTATCCAGGAACTGCAAATTGTATCCATTTTTGGACTTAATGATCTTTACCAAAGAGCTCGTAATTAAATAAAACTGCCGCTAAAAATCCCTAACTGTAAACCAGAAAACAAACCCAGAACAACAAACAATAGAAAACAGCTTATAAAAGACAATTTACTTTTCCTTTCTCACCTGATTGATCCCCAATGTCTGCTTATTCCAGATACGCAGTTTGGATTTAGACCTAACCACTCTTGTCCTCAGTAGAGTTGTAGACTCCATACTTGATGCCTATGAAAAGACATCTGTCTGCTTTGTCCTGTTCCTCGATACAGATAAAACATTCGATAAAGTGTGGCATGATGTACCTTTGTACAAAATAAAATATTTTGTTAGTGACACCATATTTTTGGTAATTAAATCATATCTTTCTGGAAGAACATTCTCGGTGAAATGCAAAGATGTGCTATATACAGTTGAGGAAGTACAAGCAGGAGTTCCCCAAGGTGGTGTATTGGCTCCATTCTTCTACTTAGCTCGGATTTTCGTACATAGGACAACCTGTTTATCGCACAATTAGCAGATGATGTAGCTATTCTTAGCAACGGACCTGATATTGTAGCTACAATCTTTCACGGATAAAGTTGACGAATGGTGCAAGAAGTGGAGAGTAAAGATGAATCCAAAGAAATCCAAATTAGTGAAATACACCTATAAAATACCGAAATGAGCTTTGCGAACGAGATAGTGCCACATTGTGATGCAGTAACATATCTTGGTTTAACCTTCGATTCAAATTAACCTGGAACCCACACATCACTGATCTTATCAAGAAACATACCCGCCTCGGTAGTATAGATGGTAGCGTGTTTGCCTCACGTTCAAGAGGTCCCGAGTTCGAATCTCGCTTAGGGTGAATTACCTGGATAAGGTTTCTCCGGGGTTTTCGCTTATCCTTCAAGACGAAGAATGCAACCTGGTACATTCGCAATTCAACATACATAAAGATCTGCTTACTACAACAATAGAAGATACTCTTCAGTCCTGCTACACACGCCTCTTCCCGTCCTTTGGTGAACATGAATTTGAAATTCGGAGATAGATTCCTCAGCATAGGCCACAAGAACGAGCACATAGATCTACTATCTGAAAAATGATCTCAAAACAGTTTAAATGAGGACAGTCACTGGACTGCAACCTCAATAAACGTTTACTATTCCTTTGAATGAGTTTATCTTTGTTATCTAAGCTAAAACTACTTGTATAGGTATAGAAAGTTTTCAATAAATTATAAAAAAGACAATTTAATAAACAGCTTAGAATATCCTTTCGCAAGAGGAATCAGAAAACGACAACTTTATAACCGTGTTTATCCATCACCATAAGAAAAACCACATTACTACGCGATACTTTTGTTATTGAAAAGTAGACCTTTAACTGTTAGACATGAATAATCTCTGCAAAGAGTCAAATTATCTCTACCAGAGTCAATATAGCGGGCCATGCAGAAGAATACGTTCAAAACTTGCGAGACAAAAGCACTTATTCTTCAGGAACACGTACTCCACTGTAGCGTCAAGTACATTATCTCTATAATCTCTTTGACCATCGATTAGTCCGATGTTCAATTTTTCTTTAGTTATCTGAAAAACAAAAAACAAACATACGACATCTACAATGTAATTCGTAATTCAAGTAGATTTTTTCTTAGCTAACGGATACAATTACGTATGGAACTAGCGAGGTTTGATACACCGCAAATCCCATAGGTAACTATTATTCCATCAAATATCCTAGTCGTTTAAGTTACGTTATCTTGACTGAATTACAAGCACCAAAATTCGGTTGTATACCAAACTTGCCTTTTTATGTTCAGCAACCATCCTGCAAGAGTAAGTCAGGAAAATGTTCGTGAAATTTCTCCTATAGCAGATAATATTTTATGTAGAAAACATTTTCACGGAAATTATTTTAATCAAAATACAATATATTTAAATTATGTTCATTACCAATCAAATGCATGCCTATTGAATTTCCTGAAAATAATCTGTGAAGTGTGATCTTAATTTGAAATGACTTTTACTAGAGTAAATCATAACAGATGGACAATAAATTACTACTACTACTACTACTACTACTACTACTACTACTACTACTACTACTACTACTACTACTACTACTACTACTACTACTACTACTACCCCCACCACCACCACCACCATCACCACTACTCTACTGCTACTATCACCGCCCACAAATTTCAGATTTCACTGAAGCAGCAATTTGTTTCAAATGATTTTTTGTATAGTTAATCCTTCCCGAATATACTTTTTTTCACTTGAATTTGTAAATGCTAACACTCTTCTCAAATGACAAGGCACTATTCGTTTTTGTTCCAATAGTTAAGAGAATACATTTTAAAGTCGTCAAATAGCGACCTACTTTTAAAATTTTTGAGCACAGCTTAAGCCTAGGTATGCACAATAAAACGTGTAATTAAAACATTTCTATAAATTTTAATCTCAATTAACATGAAATACATAGGTAAAAGGATATTATTTTGTAAGGGAATGGGTAGAGGCAATTCTGTACAGGGGTCGGCTGATAAGTCACGGACCTAACAGAGAAGGCGCCCAAACAAGGTGCCCACTGGGTCAGTTTGACAGATAGCATCATATAGCTTAACTCTAGACTAGCTTGTATCCTTAGTTACAAGTTAATATCTTGTTTAGTTTTTGAATAATAACATTTTAAACAAGACAAGTATAGAGGTTTCTCGAAAATGGAGGATTTGGAAAACCGAGCAGTGATTCATTTGAAAGGCTTAACGCCTAAAGAAATCAAGAAGCAAACGGACAGTACATTCAAACACTCTATCCCTTCATATATAATGGTTAAAAGGTTGGTTGCACAGTTTAAAATGGGAATTACAAGCACTAGTGATGAGCCTCGCTCTGGACGTCCTGTGCAAGTCACAACTCCAGAGATCATTGAAAAAAGAATTCATCGTTTAGCAATGGAAGACCGAAGTTTAAAGTTTTTTGAGATAGCAGAGGCTGTAAAAATATCAAAAGAACGTGCAGGTAATATTTTAGGAAATGTTTTGGGCTTTTACAAGGTCTGTGCAAGATGGTTGCCACGTTTGTGGACACCTGATTAAAAGTTGCAAAGAAAAACTGTTTATATTAAGAATTTGGAGCTCTCCCGTGACTTTTTGAGACAGCTTATTACCATGGATGAAACTTGGATACATCACTACACTCCAGAAAGTAAATCACAATCAAAATAGTGGATTGCGCTAGGTGAACCAACTTAAAAACGGCAACGTCAATTTTGTCAGCTAACAAGGTTATGGCAAGTGTTTTCTGGGATGTATAGGGATTTTTTTTTATTGATTACTTAGGAAAGGGTAATAGTATCACTGTCAACTACTACGCAAGCTTACTGCAACTTTTGAGTGATTAGGTTAAAAAAAAGAACTCATTTGGCAAAGTAAAAGTCTTGTTTGTTCACCACAATGCCCCAGCCCATCGTTCAGTCATTGCAATGGGGAAAATTGGCGAATTAAAGTTAGAATTACTTGAACATCCACTCTATTTGCCAGATCTAGCACCCAGTAACTACCACCTCTTCCCGAATCTCAAAAAATTTCTTGGAGGACGAAGATGCCACAGCAACAAGGTCATTGATGTGATGAACTTATATTTTCACAGGTCAAATCTTAACAATTTTATATTTACTTTATTATATTCTCAATCCCTTAATTAAAAGGTGAATTGATAACCTTTATTAATAAATAAGTTATAAACTTAATGAATGAGCTTATGTCTTGAAATCATAATGAAATGCTTAAAATCCCTTATTAACTTTCTTACTTTGTTGAATATGGAAGAGGGCCCAAATGACCTTGTTGTCGACGGGCCCTAAAACACCACACACTCATTCACTGAATATGGAAGAGGAGGATTTGTTTTAATTTTGTAACAGAATATTCAAGAATTTTATTTATAAGTATATTAATATGATACTATAGTAAACCAATGCTTTGGAAAAAAGAATAGAATTAAAAAATTGGGCAACAAAAACTTCTTAATAAAACATTTAGAAGAACAATTTTAAACCTAAATAGAAAAATAGGAATTTTAAGGATAAAGGTAAACATCTCTTTCAGGCTAAATATATTAACTTATCACATCGATATCGTGCAAGTTATTTTGAGGATCATGATAAATCGCACTACAGAGATGCTTTAATTAATTTTGAACGCCTATATGATAAATGTGTTAGCCTTTTTTAGATAATGTTAAGAAATAAAGACAAAACATTTTTTTTCTTTTTTATTACTTATCACTGATCTTCGTAAATGTGATATTAATGAATAAAATGTACCTAAAAGTTAAATAGGATCAAAAATTATTTTGAAAACATTTAAAATAACGTTTATTACGCAAGCTTATTGCAAACCAAAAGCAAACTCACAGAGAAAACCTCTTTTTAAGTCTCAAGCAGCATATTGAATTCCCTCCTCCCTTAACAATAATTTGGCTTATATTTAGAGAACAGCACTCCTAAAAACCACACCGAAAAGCTTTCTGGACCATTAAAACTGAGGAGCAAGCTTTTATTGCTGTGACGTCATAGCGGTGAGATGCTGTTAAACAGAACAAGCGAGAAGCGTGTTCCGTTGGTTCAACTCTGCGCATTAGTGTGTCTTGCCATCGAGAAATTAAAAAAACAGATCTGCACTAGATGTCTAAGTTCCAGTTATTCGGTAAGTTTAGATAAAACTTAATTGCCTACTTCTGTCTTCTCTTAAAACAAAATATATTATTCTTCTCGTTTCAGTATCCCTTTATTAAAATGGCCTTTTTACATTTACGTGGCTTCCTCTACCTGCTATAGTTTATTCTTTTCCCTAAAACTAACTTACAGTAGGTAATGAAAATATTTCATTGTATGCATATATTGGGGGGAAGTGTTCATATTTTTGTTTGAATTTAAGTTCAGCATTAAGAGTAGAAGGCAGAAAAAAAAATCATGTGCATACAAAACCACATTATATAGTTTCTGCAAATTATTCCCAAGTTATCTTATGGCTCTCTTTCATCTTAATCGATCTGAAGTGATACTGACCAACTTCTACAAATAACTTGATGACAGATTTCCTTGTGGGTACAGGAGAATAGAGGAAACCGAATCGAAGTAATATGTTTAAATACCTAATTTATTCGTTATATCGGGAAATGTAAGAATACTTTAAAACCTACAAAGTACTGAGGAAAACAAAACAATAATAAATTATATATCAGAAATGACTGATATCACAAAAATGTCTGTTTGAAGCAACTTGCCATTTTAAAGATATCTGTGGTAAACGAGGGTGAATCAGTTAAGTATTTTGAAAATGTTTCACAAAAGCCCTATTTGTCACGTATATGTGAAAGTTTCTACCTTATATTGAAGCCTGGACATTCTAGATTGTATTAAATGCTAAGTTTTTTGATGAAGAATTTTCTGTATATGTACCTACATTTTTACTTTTATTCTGAACGAAACCTAATCCTAAATTTGATAATTGGAGGACGAATAGCATCGGCATAGCGGACGAATCGGAATGAAACGAAAAACGATGGAGCATTCAATCTCGGTACATCATGTTATCATGAGAACGAAATAACACATTTCTTCACTTGTATAGTTATATCTTTATGCATCTCACACACATTTTCCACAAATTGCCTCTTTCCCACAGCGTCCACACGAATATCGTGGTACCATTCTCCGTTTATCTCATTCATCGTCCATTTCATTCATCGTCTGATATGACTTAACCTTGAAGAACTAAATAAAAAGAATTGAATTCCCAGCTTAACTTAATTCGCTTCGCCCACTGTTGTAGCAGCATTTATTTTTGCCCGTTGGCAGCACTGATTAAGTAACTGTCATAACAGCAAGGAGGATTGTGGATACAAGAGTCTATATTTTCTTACTGTACAACTTTTTTATTCATTCATTCATTCATTCATTCATTATTTATTTATTTATTTATTTATTTATTTATTTATTTATTTATTTATTTATTTATTTATTTATTTATTTATTTATTTATTTATTTATTTATTTATTTATTTATTTATTTATTTATTTATTTATTTATTTATTTATTTATTTATTTATTTATTTATTTATTTATTTATTTATTTATTTATTTATTTATTTATTTATTTATTTATTTATTTATTTATTTACCTACCTACCTACCTACCTACCTACCTACCTACCTACCTGCCTACCTACCTACCTACCTACCTACTCACTCACTCACTCACTCACTCAGTCACTCACTCTCTCAGTCACTCACTCACTCAGTCACTCACTCACTCTTTATTTATTTATTTATTTATTTATTTATTTATTTATTTATTTATTTATTTATTTATTTATTTATTTATTTATTTATTTATTTATTTATTTATTTATTTATTTATTTATTTATTTATTTATTTATTTATTTATTTATTTATTTATTTATTTATTTATTTATTTATTTATTTATTTATTTATTTATTTATTTATTTATTTATTTATTTATTTATTTATTTATTTATTTATTTATTTATTTATTTATTTATTTATTTATTTATTTATTTATTTATTTATTTATTTATTTATTTATTTATTTATTTATTTATTTATTTATTTATTTATTTATTTATTTATTTATTTATTTATTTATTTATTTATTTATTTATTTATTTATTTATTTATTTATTTATTTATTTATTTATTTATTTATTTATTTATTTATTTATTTATTTATTTATTTATTTATTTATTTATTTATTTATTTATTTATTTATTTATTTATTTATTTATTTATTTATTTATTTATTCGTTCGTTCGTTTGTTCGCTCGCTCGTTCGTTCATTCATTCATTTATTTATTGTAATTTACGTCCTCCAACGTTAACTCATATCGGTCGATGAATGGAATGGATGAAATGATGCTCAAATGAGCCCAGGGTCCATAGAGATTTGAGTTACCCGACATTAGTCTTTCAGGATAAGGGAAACCCCGGGAAAAGCCTTATCCTAACCCACCCTGATCGAGATTCAAAATCGGGACTTCTTGAACGTGATGCAAACATGCTAACTTCCACGCTACCGAGGCGCGCTGTACAAGTTTTTGGACCGGAAACGAACTTAAAAAAAATGCCAGAAATGGAGTAATTACATACCTCCTTTCCGAGAAAGAAGTTCAATCTCTGACTCAGACTGAAGAAACACAATCATATTACACACCTAACTGTCTTTACCCCTGCTTACCTTACTGTTTTAGTGCAGTAAGTGTTTATGTATCTCTCTATTGCTTTATCCGCTATATAAATTTAAGCAAAATGTTTAATATATATTGTGATTTCATGGGTTCGTAGAATAAAATGTCTTGTTTGCAGAAATTTAAAATGTTCTTTATTGCAGTAAAAAGACACCTTGTACAACCCTGGCAGTAGCAAAATGACGTAACATACTCAATGCAGTCTTCAAGGTCGTCTCATTCGCCGTAATTTTAATTTTTGTCCACGTCCTCCAACGTTGACGTGAAATGATGCTCAATGCGTCCGGGGTCCATGGAGATTAGAGTTACCCGATATTCATCTTTCAGGATAAGGAAAACCCCGGAAAAACCCTTATCCAGGTAACTCACCGAGACTCGAACTCGGGACCTCTTGAAAGTGAGGCAGGCACGCTACCATCTAAGCTGCCGAGGCGGGGCGTTCGCCGTCTCACGTAAACAAACAAAAGAATTCGCTGTGGCGCAACTCACACACACAATTACAACACAGCGCACAACTCAACTCAACAAACAAATGACTCCGCTCTCACACTTTGCGGGGTTTTTATACCTCCAGTTATCGTTCTAGAATGCAGTCGATCGTTCGATAACAATCGCGACGCAGAGAGAGAAAGACGGAACTTCCAGACATCTCTCTGTCTCTTTCTCTCACTGTTCCTTTCTCTCTCTCTCGGCAAGCGTCTAGCTCTGCACACCACTGCCTGTCTCTTTCTTTCTTGCGCATGCGCCCGGCACTGACTTATCGCGGCTCCAACACAAAAAATACGATCTGTGACATTATCTTAAATGTATTTTGGTTAAAATTTTTAAAACTATTTTGAAAAATGTAGAACATACCTTATATTCTACGTTTTATGCTGTACAGTCAAACAAATAAGTTAGTCACCAGAGAACAATTTATTCAATTAATTATTACTGATGTTAATGAAAGGGTAGATTATTAACACTTTAAGACTGTATTAATATGCATTTTTATATACTGTTTTGATGTTTGAAAGGTGTTCCAAAAATACTTGTCAGCAACTCAGTATTTACAGAGATGGTCTTATCTCGGACCTCGCAATGAGAGTTGAATAAAGCCATATATTATTGCGTTTTTAAATAAACAAGGGTAATAAAGTTGCTTGTTACATATTAGTCTCGACCGTTTTTACATATTATTTCCCTTTAACTTCCACTAGTTTTGAGCTGAATCTAAATTCGAGTTCATAAACTTCACACCCACACAGACCTTCCTGAAGTGGACCTCTTGAAGATTAGAGCTGGAAGATCGCTTCTTAGAATTGCTCTCCTTTTAAAACCTGCCAGACAGATAATTTTCCCGCTGTAATATATGACCTTTCTCACTTAGGCTGTTGCGTTCGGCGTCTTATGAAAAACAAATCATACATGTAATTTTCTTTGCAAAAACTTGAGTACTTCGCGATTCGAGTTATCTATTTTTCTTTCTAATATAAGTACTGTTTCATATGTAATGTCGTTTTCTAAGAAAAACAAATATTTCAAATGTGTTCTGACAAGCAATTAACTAATTTTTAAAGTACAGATGATTAGATTCTATGGCTTTGAGCCATCGTTCAGCAAGGTGCATTATCCCACGATGGTAGCAGTCTCTGGTTTCTGATCCCAAGAATTTGGTGACATCCACTTGCATTGCTTCAATGTTGTCGAAATTTCTTCCACGTAGAAAATGGGTTATGGATCGAAAATGATAATAATCTGATGATGTGAGATCAGGGCTGTATGCTGGGTGTGGTAGCAGTTCCATTCCTCCCAATTCCTGAATTTTTTCATGGTTGTTCATGCAGTATAGGGTGTTGAATTGTCCTGTTGCAATAGAACTCGATTTTGGTTAACGAATGCTGGGTATCTCCGTCTCAAAATTTAATGAACTCCTTCCAGTTGTTGAGAGTAAAGATCTGCATCAATAGCCCAACCGTTTTGAACAAATTCCCAGTGAATCGCACCTTCGAAATTCCACCAGACAACAAACATTACTTTAGGACCGAACTGATTTCTTTAACGATGACTTTGACAGGTTGACGGGGATCAAGCCACTATCGAGTATCAGCTTTTAGGTAATATACCATTTTTCATCACAAGTGACAATTCTCCGACAAATATATTATCCACGGGATCAGGCACGTATTTAGAAGTCAGTTTTCGCGGGGTGGTCCAGAAAATCTACGTTGAATATTTGCTTTTAATAATTAATCAGGGATGTGTTTTATCATGTTAGTAAAAATAAAAACACATGTAATATATTATATTCACACTACTTTCTCCACCCAAGCTTCTACAAGTTGTTCTTAGAAAAGTCCGTTTTTGTTTTGTTTCTTTGGATAAAGCCTGTAGAAGAGCCTTGCACATTTTTTGTTCTTATACCTGGGATAAAGTAATATAAGGAGTAATCAGATATTTAAAAAGCGAACCACTGATTGATGCATTTGAAGTATTAGTTCTCCTTGAATGAAAAAACGAAATAGGAACTTAGAAGTTAAAAATTACATACCTTTATGCAAGTATCTGGGAATTCTAATCTACAAATTATAATATATCAGAATTGGTCAATTTTGCAATACATTATTTTAATTGACATTTGTGTATTTTAACGAGTTCTAAAACTGCTGTGCAGTAACTCTTCATTTATCTCTTAAATAACTTCATGTTTGCCTGACAGTGAATAGAGATGTTAAGATGAGAATCTTGAATAAACTTTTTTGATTTATTTTAAACTAAGTCTTATTAAAACTATTTATTAAAAGTTTGAAATGATAATTCATTTGGAGGGTCCGGACCCACTGGATCCCCCTGCATGGCATTACAGATATACGAGGGCTATCCAGAAAGTAGATTACGTTTTGGAATAAAAAGTAAACAAAGTATAGGAAACAAATTTTATTATATACAGATGAAAGCCACACTCAAATACTACTTTTCGACATAGTCACCATTCAAATTAAGGCATTTATCGTAGCGATGTACGAGCTTGGAAATTCCTTCGTCGAAAAATTCGGCCGCCTGCGCCTTCAACCACTTCGTTGCCTCTTCTTGCAGCTGTGCGTCATCAAAACGCTGCATAGCCAGCCACTTCTTCATTGCTGGGAATAGGTGGAAGTCGCTCGGTGCCAGGTCGGGACTGTACGGCGGATGAGGAAACAACTCCCACTTAAAAGATTCAAGAACTTCACGAGTGACATTTGCCGTGTGGGGCCGGGCGTTGTCGTGAATCAACAAGATCTTAGAGCTCAACATTCCTCTGCGCTTGTTTTGAATGGCTCTTCTGAGTTTTTGGAGAGTTTGGCAATACCTTTGAGAGTTTATTGTAGTGCCTCTTTCCAGGAAGTCCACCAAAATCACACCTTTTCTGTCCCAAAAAACAGTTGCCATCATCTTCCTTGCCGACATTGTTTGCATGCATTTCTTGGGTTTTTGGGGAGAACTTGTGTGCCCCCACTGCATTGATTGCAATTTCGTTTCACAGTTCACGTGTTTCACCCATGTTTCGTCACCAGTAACGATGCGATCGAGTAAAGAGTCACCATCCTTATGGTAAACGTCCAAAAAGTTCAACGCTGCAGCCATTCGCTGATTTTTGTGGTCCTCTGTCAAGATTTTTGGAATCCATCTTGCACAAAACTTGTGGTAACCAAGCTTTTCGCTGATGATTTCGTGCAACAAACTTCGCGAAATTTGTGGAAAACTCAAAGAAAGTTCCGTTATTGTGAACCTTCGATTTTCACGGACTTTAGCATCGACTTTTTCGACAAGTTCGGCAGTCACTATGCTGGGTCTCCCACTTCGATCTTCGTCGTGAACATTGGTTCGGCCATTTTTAAATCTGATGACCCACTGACGCACTCCACCTTCAGTGATAATGTTGTCCCCATACACTTCACAAAGCTGCCGATAGATTTCTATCGGTTTACAGTTTTTTGCAGTCAGAAACCTTATTACTGCACGCACCTCGCAGCTCGCGGGATTTTCAATTAACGCAGACATTTCAAACCGTCACAGTATCTGAACGGTGCACAGCACGAACCTCTCACTAGCACGGCTAGATGCCGACTGAGCTGCGCAACGCTCTGACCCCAAGATGGCCGCGCTAACCCCGCCCCTAGCGGAAACAGACGAAAACGTAATCTACTTTCTGGATAGCCCTCGTATTTATGACAGATATCCACTATACGAATATGTTCAGTCTGTTGAGGTACAGATCTATTGATTCTGTATTTTCCAAGTACCTCTATGTGGCGATGAGTGATATCTTTTGATGCACTTCTTCTGAAAGCTTACGGATATCTTTATTTGCGCATTTTCTCTCAAAGTTTGACGTGTATGCTCAATATTCCATACTTTAGGTCTTCCAGATCGTGGTAAATATTTAGTGTTTTCGTCTCCATTGTTGAAACGTTGGAACCATCGTTGTGCTACACGCTCACTAATGACACCTTCTCCTTCCACTTCACATATTCTTCGAGCTGTGACAGAGGATTTATAATCTTTCTTCCAGTAGTGTTTTAGAAGTTCATACTTTTTATTCATTTTGTGATTGTTTATTAACAACTGAAGTCTGATACATGCTCGCAATATACGCAAGACTACCCATGGCATCCTATAAATAGCATTGCCAAATCAAAGAAGCTCAAAAAATTTCCTAAAACACCAAAATAAAAAAACCTATATTACTTATTAGACAACCAAATATTTCCTAGAATATTATAGTACTTGCCTATTGCAACAGTAATATTTGATTCAAAATGCGCGATGATAGAATGGTTAAGTATTCTCGCCTTTTGTGTCGATCTGGAAGAATTCTTACAGATGCCTCAGCGGTCTGGAGTATCGGAGTGCAGTAATTATTTTATGCTGATATGGTTGAAGAACACCAACTTCTCTCCTTTCAAATCTTTTGGAATTTATTCCGCAAAATCATGAATATATTATATCGCAATGTTTATTTTCGCAGATCCTGTCCTTTCATACAATAATTATTCTTGCATCATTGCACTTTAAGTTTCTGTAGACTTGTAGAACGACACCAAGAAAAACAAGTCTTACCCCGACAATGATCTCGCACAGAATGGTACCAAAGTGCATGAATATTCGGGATTCACTGCGCACGATGTTTCTGGAACATCTAAACTACTTCTATCCTTTTGGTCCACATCACAACATTACGTACTGACATTATTGTAATAACCTATAGGAACACTATTACGTAAGTTTTATCATTCTGTGGCCTACCCAGTTTTACATTTCCTATTTTTATACAAATCACATGTTCTAGAACAATGCAGAACAAATTCCCATTACTAGAAAAAAATGAAACAACTGTCACACTACACTCTTCTGTCTTTTAGCCTAATATCTGTGATGCATTTTCCACCTTAAGCTATGTGGTTCTGTTCATAATTTTGTTATGTGTTAGCTTAAAATAGAAAAGTTATACTTTGCAATATTTAGTGCTGAATGCCTACATGATATTCTGATATTATAATTTACATACTCCTTATTTCTGTAGATTTTCTCACTCTATATTATTCGTAACCATTTCTCTTTTATTTTATATGATAAATAACATATTTATGTGCATTTTCCTACAGTTACTCTTATTTCGTCTTAAAATTTCTTTTCGATAATATGAGGTGGATATCTTTTGCAGCACATAAACGTACACGAGAACACTCGCACGCATCTGCACACAAATGCATGAAAAGTATAACCTCAATGCATCTGGTGGAATTATGGAATTTGCCCAATATAATATATAACAGATTTTTAAATTTACTTCCTCCAAAGTTATACCATATTACACAATGAATATATTGGGTGAAATGATGTTCAAATGAGCCCCGGGCCCATAAAGCTTAGAGTTAACCGACATTTCTGTTCAGGGCAAGGGAAACCCCGAGAAAAACCCGTATCCAGATAATCCACCCTGACCGATGTTCGAGCTCGGGACATTTTAAACGTCATATGAGGTTCACAGTTGCGCTTTAGACTTTTAACTTGAGTAATTCATGAAGCTGTGATACTGACCACTTGCATATTTTAAAGCAGTTTATGAGTGCCTAACCCTGCTGGAACCAGAGCGATAAGAATTTTTACCACGTAGCCCTGTTTTATTATTACTTACACAAGAAATTATTAAACTACCCATAACCGCTGTAGGTTGCAATTTCTAGAAAACCGTGGGCTCGTGCACGCAGTCGGAATAACTAATGTTTACCTCGACCCAGCCGTTCTACATTTATATACTGCTGCTATTTCATATTTACATCTCGGTTTACATTCACTCTCGTCTCCACTCGGAATATAAATGTAAAAACCCCTATCTGCAATTCAAATATAACTAGCGGTAAAGTCTTTATAAAATATACATTTCTTTCAGCAATTAAAAGCTTAGTTAACCTTAATTTATAATTATCAAGGGCTGTAATGATACCTAGAGTAATATTTGCTAAGATGTTTCGAGAACAAAATTCATTTAACAGTTTTAGCTCTTGCTTTGCATAAATTTGTTTTAATACACATTTTATCTTCCCCCGCTAACTTACGACACCAGCGTACCTCGATGCTTGCTTCCTCGTTCTTCTCTCTAATTAGCCAGCGAGGAAAGATGAAAGCCATGCAGTTGTGATCAAATTTACACACATTTCATTTTAGTTTGGTTTGCCACGATGAATGATCGTAGATGGATGCGATATTTCATAAACGTTAGCTATTACATGCTACAGGATAACTTACAGGGATAAAAGAGTGTGATTGGTTGAGACTGAAGCTTCTCCTAAGTCTGATTGGTCATTGTTAAATGCCTGTTTGGAACCATATGGTTAAGAGGGATAATAGGTAGGAAAAGGGAAGTGTAAAATGTACGCTGAAAAAGATAGTAACCGAGTATTGTAAGGTATTAACTTTATAGAGAAAAATGGTTTGGGAAGGAAAAATGGAGACAAAATAGATGGGAAAATTGTGCTTATCAAAATAATAAAGAAGACAGAGCAAAGCAGAGGCATTAAGTACGATAAAGGAGACGGGAGGACATGCCCTGGAGCAAAAGGCCTGGGTGCCATGCAAGCCTACATCTTAGTTTCGAGAACTCAAAATTGCAACAACAAAAAATAAAGCAAGTTAAAAAAAAAGTTTATACAATACAATTAAGTGTTTGGCTAGGAATGAAATAAAAAAGTTAACTTTTAGCACGTCTGCCTCACGTTCAGGAGGTCCCGAGTTCGAATCTCGGCCAGGGTGAGTTATATGTATAAGTAAATTTATATTGAAGAATTAATCCTTAAATAATTAATCCTTTTAAATACATTACTCCGGTATATGGGTGATTTTTATTTAATTAGAGCTAACTAAAAAATTCAATGCCACGGCCGGGATTTGAACCACGGATCTCCTGGTTTCCGTCCAGTCGCTCTTAATCCTTGAGCTACCATGGCCAACATGCCGTCTTGACATTAAATTCTCCAATTGACTCATTATATTTTCCCGGTAGACCACTTATCGTTCTCATATTCGAGATAAACATTTGTGGCGACTTACTATTGTAAGTACTTAAATATCAGGATTTTATCGCTAAATATTTTTAATATAAATCTATATTGAGGAATTAATCCTTAAATAATTAATTCTTTTAAATACATTACTCCGGTATATGGGTGGTTTTATTTAATTAGAGCCGTTGCATTGAATTTTTCATTTGTCTCTAATTAAATATATGTATAAGGTTTTTTCCGGGGTTTTCCTTTGACGAATGTCGGGTAACTCTAAACTAAATGGAACCTGGGCTCATTTGAGCATCATTTCACTCATTTCTTTCATCGTCCGATATGACTTAACGTTGGAGGACGTAAATTACAATTCAAAAAGTTAACTTTAACAATTGAATGACCACATTACAGTATTTAATTTTAATACGTGCAATATAATATCACTTAACAATTTTTTACCTATTAACAGCTATGGGGCCTCGTCAATGTTGCCTTCGTCTGCATGCAAGAAACACCCCAAGAACCACTGACTATGAGTTGATAAAACTTTAGTGGAAATTTATCCTCATAAAAGATTCCTAAAAGATTCTGAAAAGTTAGCTAATTTTACTCACGAAAGTTGGCACTTATTTAAGACGAAACAAATTTGAGAAATGTCTCAGAATCCCATTCTTTGCTTATCAGACTGCCAATGACTGCATACGAGGGCCGTTCAGAAAGTAACCTTCGATCGGTCACAGTGCGTGTAGTTGGGGGAGTAGCGACGCCATCTGTGCATTCACGCACTCAGCAGGTCAGTCGGCATCAAGCCGTGGTCGAGTGAACGTCGTATATGCGCTAGTTTAGTGTTTGTGGCCGTTTGAAATGTGTGCTGCAATAGAAAACCCGCCAAATGTGAAGTGCGTGCTGTTATAAGTTCTTTTTTTACAGCCAAAGGATATTCTGCAGCAGCTATTCATCGTGAGCTTTGTGCCGTGTACGGACCGAGAGTTATGAGTGAAGGAGTTCCGGTATCGTTTTTTTGCACGATAACGCCCGTCCTCACTCTGCTCGCAGAACAACGGCCCTTCTTGAGTCCTTGAAGTGGGACGTTGTCAACCATCCACCTTACAGCCCAGATCTGGCGCCAAGCGATTATCACCTCTTCATGCATATGAAGACATGGCTCGGGTCCCAGCGATTTGATTACGACGAAGAGCTCAAAGATGCGGTCACAGGCTGGCTCCAGGCACAAGCGGGTGATTTTTATGCAGAAGGAATTTCTAAGCTTGTGAACAGATACGATAAGTGCCTCAATCGTTATGGAGACTATATAGAAAAATAGTGCAAAGATGTAGTTGTAAGATGTATATATTAAAATATTTTTATTTAACTTGGTGAATTTTTTGCAATCAACCGGAGGTTACTTTCTGAACGGCCCTCGTATTTAGCTTCATTTCTGGTGTTCTCGCCAGTTATTTAGAAATATGTACACAATGTTATATTCCAGCTTTTGCTCCTTCCTGATGGAGGAGAACAAAGATGTAGAAAGAGAAGAGTAAGAGGAGAGTATACAGAAACTTTGGCATTGTAAAAACATAATATAGATGATTCAATATATCGTATACGTCACGAAGAAACTGTAGTATGCAAACACTGGAATATAATTGAAGAAGAAAACCACCTATTTACCATAAAAAATGGATTTGTGTGCCTTAGCAG